>JBBPBX010006070.1:0-11967 GCA_038048925.1 Garcialebias charrua
TCTGCATCTTTTTTAGATACAATGTTTCTAATTTTAGTGATATTACACAGGCGGAAGACGGCATTTCTAGTAACATTTTTAATGTGGGGGATAAAAGACATGTCCTGATTAAAATAACACCAAGATTTTTAACATAAGAGCTGGAGGCCAGATTCATGCCATCCAAGGAGGGAGAAAGACTGAAACAATATTCCTAAGATGCTCAGGTCAAAAAACTAAAACCTCAGTCTTGTCTGTGTTCAAAAAGCAGAACATTTAGAGTCATCTAAGTTTTCATGTGTTTAAGACATGCTTGTAGTCTAAGTAGCGGATTTCATTAATTTGGTTTCATGGACAAATATAACTGTGTATCATCAGCATAACAATGAACATTTTATCCCATGTTGTTTAATAACATTACCTAATGGAAGCATATCCAAGGTGAAGAATATTTGTCCAAGCATTGAACCATGAGGTACTCCATGACTAACTATGGTGTATGATGAAGATTAATTAAGTTAAGGTAATGTAGGTTAGAGCATTCCTGATGCATCTTTACATTTCTATGCTGATGACACAGTTGTTTATTGTCAAGCTAAAACAGTTGCTAAGACTTTCCAGCTTTGCAATCTGCTTTGTCAGCGGGGTTGTCACTTCTTTCGCTGAATCCGGGAGGAGCTACAGGAGAGACCTGCTTCTGCTACCATCCTTAGCCCGTCGTTAGCCCTGTCGGGGGCTAGTGCTGGGAGGCTCGTTTTTTCCTTGTCTGGCGTAGGGTCCATGGTTGGAGGGCTGCCATCTGGAGGCGTTTGGAATCGTGGTGGGGACCAATTCTTCATGGTCGGTGGTGGTTGGACGTCGGCTCTTCGGCTGTTGAGTACAGGAGCTAACGTCTGCGGCCTGGTTTTGGGTGTGGAGGCGTTTCTTGGCGGATGACAACGCGGAAGGGCTTGTTACCTAGATTGAGGCTGGAGTGATGTAACTTGGCTGTTTTAGACCCGCAGGAGCGTATATTGCAGGAGGAGACTGGAACCGGACGTAAAGGAGCTCTGTTTCATTCTTTCCAGCTGACATTAAGTGGAATATTGTGTAAAAATGGTAGGAAAATCTAGACGTGAAAAACAAGCTCTGAGAGAACATAACCCGGATGAACTTGACGAAATTAAGAAATCACTGAACTTTATCAGCTCTGAAATTACAACAATTACAGCTCAACAGAAGCTCCTGATGGGCTTGTTCGAGGAAATCAAGCAACTAAAATCACAAATAAGTCTGAAAGATAAAAAAAATCAGATCTAGAATGAAAAATTGATGATTTGGAACAATACACAAGACAGGAAAATCTGGTAATTACTGGCTTGGAAATACAAAATCTATTGTACTCTAAAGTCACAAAAAATGAAGGAATAACGGAGGATTCATCACCTCGAGAGCAGAAGACTCAGGTGGTGTCCGTTCTACAGGACAAGGACATTGACTTTGAGGACATTTCAATGTGTCATACATTACCCAGTAAAACTGGAAATCTTAAACCGGTAGTTGTTGTAAGGTTCATCAGTAGGAAAACTAGAAATAAAATAATCATGCAGGCAAAAAAATTAAGAGGAACAAGAATTTACATAAATGGACACTTAACAAAAAGAAATGGTATTATTGCAAAGGAAGCTAGAATCCTAAGAATACAAAACAAAATAGTAGCAACATGGACGAAAAATGGGAAAATCTGGATTAAAGCGCAAGAAGATTCACAACCGAAAGTAAAACAGGATTTATCTGACTTGGAAAAGCTCAAGACATGAATATTATATCACCATATCAAAATCAAGATTCACTCCTTAATAATACAGTATACACAAAAAAATCCATAAAATGAACACCATGAAGAATAATTACACAAACTCATGATGCCGTATCATAAATCGGACCTTAAAATATATGATGCAGATGAAGAAATAGGAAAAAAAAAAATACTTCCATTATTCAACAAAAGTAATTATTATGACGGAATTCAATTTAATGATATTAAGATTAAGGGTGTAAGTCTCTCCATTATTCACATTAACTGTAGAAGTATTAATGCAAGTTTAACAAGGATAACTGGATATTTAAAAAAAATCTAAATAAAACCTTTTCAATCATAGCACTCTCTGAAACATGGCTAAATGATGACATTATCAATAATGCTTATATAGAAGGTTATGAACTATATTACAAAAATAGACATAAAAAGAGTGGAGGAATAGCTCTATTTATCAATAATGGAATCAAATGTAAACAAATTGAGGCCATGTCTATAGCTGTAGACAATTTAATGGAAATGACTACTATAGAAATAATAAATAAAAATGACAAAAAAATTAATAATAAGTTTTGTATATCGTGCACCAGGGTCAAACGTAGAGTCATTTACTGACAAAATCCTAGAGTTGTTTGGAAAGAGAGGTAACAAAACTGTCTTTTTGTATGGTGAGTTAAACATCGATCTGGGTAATTCAGCCGACTCTAATGTTAGTGCATTTGTTAATGCAATGCGTAGCCTGACTTTGTTTCCCTTGATATCAAATCCGACTAGAATAACAACTCATAGTACAACAACAATTGACAATATCTTCACGAACTTGACTGATGAAACTAATTTAAGTGGTATTTTAAAAACTGATCTCAGTGTCCACTTGCCAGTTTTTATGATTTGTAAAATGGAAACTAATATCAGAAACCCAATTAAAAGACCAAAAAATAAAATAAACACGACCAAAAGAGCAATAGATAGTTTCAAAAAAGATTTTAGAAAAAATTGGGAAGGTGTGTATGTAGAGAATGTAAACAAATCATATGATGAGTTTATGACTATCTTGGATACATTGTACAAAAAAAATTGTGCGCAGAAAAATTCCACGCAAAAACGGAATATTGATCAACCGTGGATGACAACTGGATTAAGGAATGCATGTAAGAAAAAGAACCATTTATATTCTTGTTTCCTGAAAACAAGAACCCCTGAGGCGGAAATCAAATATAAAAAGTATAAAAATAAATTAATAGGAATTATAAAAAAACAGAAGAAGGAATATTATAGTATATTGCTACATAAAACATGTGTCGATATGAGAACAACTTGAAATGTAATGAACAGTGTTTTAAACAAACACGAAAAAACAATGAGTGTGTCCCAATATTTTGTGAATGAAAATGATGCAATACTAGATTAACACAAAGTAGTAAATGGATTCAATGATTACTTTGTAAACGTTGGATCAAATCTTGCAAAAACAATTTCCAAAGTGGACAAGGATGTGTGTTATTTAATTAAAGGTTGTGACAATGCTTTGTTACTGGTGTGACATGGATATGATGGTTGTCAAGGACATGTAATAAAATAGATATAATTCAGTTTGCTGACTCATCTATATTTTAGATGATAGATTTGAGTAGATTTTAGACTGACACAAATTATCATCAATAACGGGTTCTCATCTTTTTCAGATTAATATAAATAATTCTATCACTCAGTGGATGTAATTGATAGGAAACGTTACTATGTTTGACCTACCAGAGGTAGAATCGTTTAATAACAAATCATTAATTCTCTAGCTCCCCGGCGTTTTCTATGGCTGCTCACTGCACCACCTGGTGGTGTTTAGGTTAAATGCAGAGACAAATTTCGTCTGTGTATGGGAAACATACATAGATGACAGAAAAGGACATTATTATTATTATTATTATTAAATTACAATCAAAGCATATTTACATAGATTGATCGATCAGTTTCCTATAACTAACTTTCACAGATTAAAACATAGTTCAACAGACAAGTAAAAGTTGGCATATTTACTTATACTACAGGCAAAAACTTAAAGTTTAGTTAACTGGCAAAAATATAAAGTTTAAGGAGAAGTTTAGGAGGAAGAAAATGGAGGTTGAAAGATTGAGGGAGTGGTGTGTTTTAACCAGGAAGCATGGCAGCTCTTCGGCCGATCTCCGCTACACGTCGGTACGACTTGGCAAAGCATTTGACGACTTGTTACCTCGTGAAGATGGTCAATCTCCCTCGGTCCAGTTGGTCAGTTCTGTTTAACGTATTTCAGCGTCTCCAGACGTGTGCATAGACTTGGACCGTAGTAACGCACGTCCTGGTTGGCTTTTCAGAATAAAAGTTTTCATGGATGAGAACACATTGTATTCTGAGCTTAGAAGCTTAAAATCGGTTCCACAGCGAGTTTGCTGTTAAACCTTGCTGAAGACGCGGGCCCTTGACTCATGGCCGGACATCCACAGTTTCAAACAGAGCAAGTTCATAGTTGACTCACTCCAGACTCCATTTTGCTCCCTTGCTCCATTTTTCTCTGACGAGCCTACAGGAAGTGTTCCTTAAGAAGGGAGTATAACCAGTAGTTACGTTCAGCTCTCTCATTGGTTTGTTTCACCAAATGAGAGAGGGGGAACGCGTGAAGATCACTCAGGATAGGAGAGAAAAATAGTACGTCAGAAGACGCAGGTGTGAACAAAACAGATCATCTGTTTTGAGAACAGATTAATTTGTTTTCAAAGAAAGGAGACAGACGACAAGTTTAGTCTACGACTTGTTCATAGTGTCTCTAAACATTTCCATAACAGATTATTCTGACTTGTTCTTCACTTTGGCATATTTAAAATATACCAACTTAGTAAGATCATACAAATATTAAGAATATACTGTTCATATGCATAACATGTGATGCTTTGATTCATCATATGAAGAAGTGACTAATATTCTAACAGCATAAACCACGATCAATACAGTATATTGAAGTTATTGTGTTGATTAATTCTGAATTAACACAAATTAAAGAAAGTCTCTCCTGATTTGTGTCTCTTAATTCAAAATAAATGTAATAAAATAGTGTCCACTTGTCTCCTTGAGAGCTTCAAGAAAAGTGTAACACTCAAAGTTTCAGAGAGATGTGAAAAGGTGTAATTGAAGGTTAAGCATGAGGGCCTGTTCCACTATAGTCCCCCTTTTTGGAAATCATTGCCTGTCCTTGGGGATGAGTTCCAACACAAAAGGATACCACCGAATGTCTCTGACCTTTATGTAATCCAGCAAGTGGAAAAAGATCAGACGATGTTATTGATCTGTTCACTTACATTTGTAATTTGTCTTTCACAACGGGCACATTTCCTGATAAAATGAAAGTAGCTAAAGTGGTCCCTATTTTAAAATGCGGTGATAAGGGCAACTTCAGTAATTACAGACCAATATCATTGCTCCCACAATTCTCAAAAATTCTTGGACTTTTTTTTCAATCAGATTAGACGATTTTCTTAAAAAGTGTAATTTTCTAAGTGATAGCCAGTATGGGTTTCAATCACAATATTCAACATCTATGGCATTAATGGAATTAATGGAACAGATCACCACAGCCATTGACAAAAAACAACTTTGTATAAGTTTATTCGTTGATTTAAGGAAGGCTTTTGGCACTATTGATCACAAAATTCTCATTAATAAATTGGATAAGTATGGTATTAGAGGACCTGCACTTAAATGGATAAGTAGATATCTAAAAGATAGAGAACAATTTGTTCAGATAGAGGACAATAGATCAAACTTTTGTAAGATCACATGTGGAGTCCCATAGGGTTCAATACTTGGTCCAAAATTGTTTAATCTGTATGTGAATGATATAGTGATAGTGTCCGGACTTCTAAAGTGTATACTTTTTGCTGACAATACTACCTTTTTTTATTCAGGTAATGATTTAAATCAAATGTCTGAATGTTTAAATAAGGAATTTGTTAAATTACAAAATAGGTTCAAATTAAACAAACAGTCATTAAACTTAGATCAAACTAATTACATGTTATTTAGTTTTTTTTTTTTTTAACTACGGGTTTTTCTCTTAAACTTGATGATGTTGAAATAACCAGAGCAAGTGAAATGAAATTCTTGGGAGTGGTGATAGATGATAAGCTCACTTGGAAACAGCATATACATTTGGTTAAAACTAAGATATCTAGATCCACAGCTGTGTTGTATAAAGTTAAGGATTTATTGATAGAAAGAACGTATTTGCTCTATAATGCCATAGTTGTTCCTCACTTGATTAACTGTGTAGAGGTTTGGGGAAAGGCGTGTAAAACCTTAACGAACCCTATATTTATTTTACAAAAAAGAGCAGTGAGAACTATTGCGGGAAAACCCTACTGCCATCTGTCGAATATATTATTTAAGCAACTTAGGTTGCTTAAGTTTTATGATTTGGTGAATTACAACATTTTGTTGGTAATGTATAGAGCTAAAAAAAATGTATTGCCTCTAAATGTTCAAGTCAATTTTGTAAAAAGAATGAGCTGTTACCAGTGGTGGGCCTCCGACCGCTAGGTAGCGCTGTTGCGCTAATCCGCTTGTAGCGTAGCTAAATAATCTGTTAGCTTTACAGCGGATTGACTAAGTTTTATAATTCATAAGCGGATTTATGCTATTTTTATTTAAAATGCAGTACCGCTAATAACTAAATATCTATCAGTAAAAACGAAATAACGTATTTACGAGCAGCGCCGGATGTGGTCCGTCACAAAAAAGCGTCCCCCTCAGTCTCTTGGTGTGTGCTCTCTCTATAGCAGTTAGCAGCCAGTGTGTTACTCTGGAGCCTTATTGCTTGTTTTTGAAGAGTCAGACGAAGACTTTTTAACATGGAGGGTGAACTTATGGATGTTTCTCAGGGCCTACGCGACGCGTCTGTATTTAAAAATAGAATTTCGCCACATTAGCACTCTTCAAAATGGCGTCCGCGACAGCCAAAGAAGCCAGGATTTTACAACAAAACACGGTAAAACAATTATTTCTTTGCTGAGAAAAAATATATTTCATAGCTGACGTTATAGCACAAGTTTTTCTGAGCTTGAGAGTTTCACGAAATGGTCAAATCTGCTGGATTTAAAAAAGTAGTTCACCATTAGGACTCTTCAAAATGGCGTCCGCAAGGCAGCAAACTTACATACTCAGGGAATCACAAGGAACTCAGGAGACAGAGGCAACAGGAGGAGACAATGCCAGGACAATGATAAACACAGAGATACAGACTTATTTTTGATTTGATGTTCATTCATTCATTTTAAAAGAACAATACAAAACAGTTTCATCAGATACAAGGATGAATAGACTTTTAGCTGAATGGATGGATGGATAGACAGTTAGCTGGATGGATGATCTTTAACAAGTTCTAAAATCATTAAAATTTAACCTCAGCTTGTGCCTCTGACCCAACAGAACCTCCTTCAGCAGCAGAATCCTCTGTGGTTCTCTGACTTCATCAGTCTGCAGGACTTCATCAGTCTCTCTCCTGGTTCTGGAGGAGTTCTGACCCACTTTCCATTGTTGCTTCAGTTCTTTGAGGTTTCTGCTCAGCTCTCTGAAGGTTTCAGGTTCAGGTTCTGGACTCTGACTGGGCCGTTGATTTGATTTGATGTTTATTCATTCATTTTAAAAGAACAATACAAAACAGTTTCATCAGATAGAAGAATACAAGTAGGATAAAATGAAAGGAGCAGAAAGAAGATGAAATCTTATTATATCTGCCCCTTATTTATTTCACAGTTTGTTCAACCAATGATAACCTTCAAACTACATCACAAAATGAATAAATCTACTAATTTATCTAACTGTAATACTGTACACAAACACACTAAGCTACATCATATATAGTTTTTGAGCAAGTCCTTTTCGACCTTTTTCTTAAATGTATACATTGGGCAGCACGGTGGCACAACTGGTAGAGCTGCTGCCTCTCAGCGAGAAGGTTGCCGGTTCAAATCCCGGTCCGGGGCCTTTCTGGGTGGAGTGTGCATGTTCTCCCCGTGCATGCGTGTGTTTCCTCCGGGTACTCCGGTTTCCTCCCACAGACCAAAAAACATGCTTGTTAGGCTGATTGGTGACTCTAAATTGACCCTAGGTGTGAGTGTGAGAGTGGATGGTTGTTTGGTGTGAGTGAGACAGGTCCCTCTTGTAAATGAGTCCCCGTGACTCAACGAGGCTAGCCTGTATAAATAAAGGTTGAATGAATGAATGAATGAATTGATTTTGCATTTTTAACATCACTCTCCAGAACATTCCACAATCCAACTCCCTGAATTGAGGTAGACCGTCCCTTTAAGCTGGTTCTGAATTGTGGTTTGATGAATATCTGTCCCTTTAAGATTGTAATAACTTTGTCTAAATTTCTTTGGATATTTAAAGGTAATGTGTTATTATGAGCCCTATACATAACTGATAAAATACTATATTCTACCAATTCCTGGAATTTCAATAAATTTAGCTGAAGAAACAAGGTGTTTGATGGGTGACTGAAATGTTTTCTGGTGATTACTCTTACAGCTCTCTTTTGTAAAATAAAAACAGGCTTTGTAATTGTTTTGCACGCTTTTCCCCAAACCTCAATACAATAGATTAAATGTGGAACAATGATTGTGTTATACAACATATACAGAGCTTTATCAATTAAAAAATCCCTGACTTTATATACAGGTACATGAACACACAGCATGACAATCACAAACACCTGGACAACAAAATGGAGGAGATAAGCAAGACAATTAACAGAGAGACCAGGGAGTGTAGGGATGGGGACCCATCACCTGAGAGCAACATGCTTACAACTGTTATCTTGAAGTTCTAGGGTGTAGAGAGCCACAGAAACGGTTATGGTAGGCCGGATTTGGCCCACGGGCCTTGAGTTTGACACATGCGATCTAGTGGTACTAAAAGTAACAAAAGAAGAAAAAAAAAACAGCCAAATATGTCTGCAGTTTAGCTAACAGACTTTGGAATGGGTACATTTTGTCCTTGTCAAACCTGTTGAAGAGAACCAAACTAAATACTCTGAAACTCAAACAACTTACTGTATAACAGTTCATGCACCGCTAGTTGGCAGTGTAGTGCAAATATTGCATAACTTGCTGCTACCAATTGTTGAATTTAATTAGCGGATTAGAATTAGCTTCCCCTAATTTTCATAAGACATTAGTGCTTTTGAAATTGCGGACCTAAATAAATTAATTAGTGCTTTAGAAATAGCGGAACTAATTTTTGGATTAGCGTTGCCCACCACTGGCTGTTACAACCTGAAAGGAATGGAGATTTTTACAAAGCCAAAATACAGAACACGTTTGAAAGGACGGTGTGTATCAATACAAGGTGTTGACATGTGGAATTGTTTAGAAAATGACATCAAAACTACTAACTCACTTATAGTCTTTAAAAAAAGAGCAAATATGTTAATTAAATACTAAATGTTCAAATTGTACTAAAAATTTAAATGTGTATTCAAACCGTGTAAATTGCTTAAATTTTGTATCATTGATTGAGTTGCTTGGAAATTTGTATACTTGGTTGAGTTATTTTTATTGCTCTCTTTTTTGTCATTGTTATAGAAAAAAGGGGTAGGTAAAATAAGATTTTTTCTTCTTCCTGTCTCCTTTCATTTTATATTTTTATTTTTTCATTTTATTTCTATAATGTAAAAATGTTTTCTATTTATAAAATGTAAAATGAACAAATAAATAAATAAAATAAATTACAAAAACGCTGACGTGGCAGATCCGCACAAAACCAAAGAACAAGTAGGAAATCGCAAGAGAAACAGGGACTCAGGGAAACCAGGAAATTGGACGAGGACAAGACACTCATAAGACAATAAACCCAAAAATGATTGACACAAAGACACAGACTTGTATAAATGCACAAACAGAGTGGCAATCACAAACACCTGGGTGACACGACGGTGGAAATAATCAAGATAATAAACGGAAATCAGGGAGTGTGAGGATGGAAACCAGCCACCAGAGGGCACCATCCTCACAGTGGTATGTAACCAATTATTAGAGACGAATTAAGAAGATCCAAGAAGAGGTTATTAATTAAGGGAAATACATTTTTAAATAGCCTGGTTGAGATGGGATCTAACAGTATTTCACAATTTTCCGGTAAGATGGTGCCCATGTACATGGCTTGCAGTCTACCTCTGCTGACAATGTTTGGATTGTTTGTGTTTTGTTCGTTTTTCACCTGGGACATAAACGTGCTACTTGTGTATGATAGACAACAGCTCCTGGATCTTCATTTTTCTGCCGCTGATGTCGCTTATTTGGATCATTATGAGCATACCTCAGGAACCCCCCCTCTTCCCCCGCTGCTGGCAGACGTGCCCGTTTACCTCTGCTACGCTCCTCACCTGCCTACCAAGAGATATTGCTCCAGATACCGGGGAAAACAAGCTGGCCGGCTGCTGAAGCTCTAAGCCCTGCGTGCTGCATCTTCCTCTCCAGCTGATGGTCATAGAATAGAATAGAATATATTTTTATTGGCATCGTCTTTGCACGGAGGCACAAAACATTTCAATTGGTGCACGCAACGTCCTTGAAAGGGACATGCGCACGGAAGCCGCAACAGAAATTAATCCGCGCCGCCAAACAATCAGATATGGAAAAAAAGGAAGGTTACAATAGGATAATCAGTGGTATTCAACAAAGAATCTATCACATTTTGTCTTAGGACATTCTATGATACAGTCAAAAAACTCTACCAGCTCAAGCACAAGATAAGACAAATCACATGTTGCATTTTGGTGGCGGAGCAGTGAGATAAGTCTGTGAACAATCGTCCAGATAGAGCACAGTCTGCAGATGGACTCAGCCAGCTCCATCTGAATGCACACAGAGAGCTCTCGGGGGGTGGGGGGTGCGACAGTTCTTTCCAGTAGCTCAGACTCCAGGAGAGATTTGCAGTCAGCCTTTGTTCAAGGTTACTTGGGGTGTCCCGATTAGATTAGTTGATTTATTTATTCTTCAGGGCAGGCTACAGTGTACTCTTACTGTTAGCCTTGAGTCCAGGTGCTGTCTGAAGTCCAATTTGTCCAAATTATGTGAGCTTTCATTCAACCTGAGCTACGGGTCCCCGTCTCCCCCCTGGTGTAGCCCGCTCGGCTGTAAACGAGTCCCAAACCGCACCGCAGGTCTGCGGTCCTCCACGATCGTTCCCATTGTGCGATTAAGCTCAAACAACAGCTGGTTCATTGAGGTCACAGGTCAGATCAAAGACTCGTTCTGAGCAGGAAGTTTCGACAGCGCGTTGATCGCCACGGAAGTCTTCCTTAGTTTCCAATAGCAGAAGCCCCCGCACAAGCCAAAGAGCAGCGACCTGCTACCATAAATCCAATTATATACTGATCTTCCACATGGTGTCCATCATCAGCTTCCTGCATGCCCGGACCAGGTAAAAAACGGGAGTTGTTTGCCGGTGCGGCTCGTTGCTCGACCCGGAGAGGCTGTTACTGAAAACCTGCGTCCACTGGCGCGCGCTCACTCCTCCGCTACTGGCTCCACCTCAATAGGAGTATGTGTGTGGTCAACGCAAGCTCTGTCACTAACAACACTTTCATCCTTAGGGATTACTGTCAAGAGCACAATTTTAACTTTTTCTTCATCACAGAGATTTGGATGTCGCCAGGTGAGTCCAGTGCCTTGACGGAATTATTACCACCAAACTATCTGTATTTTAACAAGCTGTGACCACCAGGTCGTGTTGGTGGTGGATTATTAACAATATTCAAATGAACTTTTGACTGCAAACAACTGTCCATCCCTGTTTCCAGCTACAGTTTAGAGATCACCATCTTTGAACTCGGACATTCACCTGCGACTTTATGTGCTCTTGTCTACCGTCCACTTCGTTCTAAGGATTTCATCAAGGAATTTTCTGATTTCTTGGCTGACATCATTAGGCCTTTGAGCCTCGTGGAAGGACCACATGGTTTGGCTAAAAAAAAACAACTGGAGACCTGCTACCACCAGACCACAAGCACTGTAAGTAATGATGAAAAAAGTGGACAAAATACAAGAGTCGGTGGAAGATAATTCAACAGATATGGAAAACATTTGAAAAATTGTTATACTATATGAGTACTGAACTGGCAAAATTATCATCACAACAACATCTCCTGACCGGTCTGTTTG
>JBBPBX010006070.1:16305-41052 GCA_038048925.1 Garcialebias charrua
ATGAGCCGTGCATTGACAAGCAAGCTGGCTGCAGGTACGTTTTGAATCATGAAAGCCCTTTATCTAATGTCTATTTGCATTTCTGACTTATATGCCTCTAAAGTTGTATATGGCTGTTTGTGAAAAAAGCCTTCAGCTGACAGTTCATTCTGGTGAATTTGTTTGTGGAGCTAACATGCTAATGCTAAAATCAAAAAAAGGCATTCAATACAGAAACAACTGGACTTTATTTATGTCCAGTTGTTCTGTATTGAACACATTTTTTTGATTTTATCATGTCCTGGACGACTGAGAATCTTCACCAGCATATGCTAATGCTAGCCTTTATCTAATGCTTATTACTATTCCTGACTGATATGCTTCTCAACTAGATCTTAAAGTGTTTTCTAAACGTTATGTGTTAAAGGCTTTATTCTTACATATTATTATTCAATTATTGTTGGATTTTGACCAGATTTAGCTGCACCTGACTGAATCTTTGCCACTTGTTAAACTCATTAAAAAAGAAATCGGTCCTGCATGAAAATGCTCTGATGCCACATTCAGTAATTATCTAAAACCAGAAAGTTCTTCACTCAAGAAACTAAAATGCTCATTTGTATCTTGAACAGTCTTGTCTGATCAGTATTCCAAAGAACAATCACTTTTGAAAATCTACTTAGGAATTACTCAGTTTTGAAGCAAAAGTTATTTTAACTCTACCTTGTTACAAAACTTGAGCTGAAGTCAAACCTGTTAAATATCAGACAATATAAACTTTTTATATTCAACAGATGTCTGCTATATGGTTTTATGAACCTGTTTGTAGCAGCCCTTAAAGGTACATTTTCTTCCACTACAGGACACGATGATGATGAGGGATCCTCTGGTCCAACCTGGATGTGAGAAGTGGGGAGACATCACACCACTGAGGAGGCTAGAGCCGAGATCAGATCCAAACACCAAACAAGTTGTTCCAATGAGGCACTGAGGACGGAGGACAGGATGTGATCCTCGTTGAAACCATCAGATGAAGCAGCTCTTCTTTTTAATCATCCACACAGTTACAGTTCTCTGACTGATTTATTTGTTTTTACTAAAATTGTTAAAATAAAACTTGTCTCTGAGCCTAACTTAAATCAAAATACACATTTTTTTTGGGTGATACACCAATAAGAAGACAAGTCAGAATGTGTTGAACATTTTATTTTCTTACAAGAGAGTCACAGCGCCAAGTCACAACAGAAGTTGTCTCAGGGCACTGAACAGAAACAATCAAATATAAAACTAATAAGTTAACAGAAACTTTCATATAAAATAATAAGTTAACACTATTTATCTGAGGAGACTCCATCATGTTATAAAAGAGCTACAGTAGTTAGCCAGAGTTCTTTCAGGATTAAATAATTAGAACTTCTATTTGAATTTTAATTCTATGAACTTTTTTCCTTTTTGTTAAATTTACTATGAATTTCTCACAGGGCTATTTTCAACCAGTATATAAATATCAAACTTATTAACTTCAACAGGTTATTAGTTTTCTTTTCACAGGGGTAAACTTTTACAAGAGAGCTTTATGAGAATGCAAAATCTGACAGCAAAGGATGTCTTGTGTTGGTTCCACCACCAGCAGCAGGGTGTGTCCTCAGAATGGTTGGTGGAAAGTCCTGGTCCATCTGCAGCTCTCTCTTCATGTTCTCTTCCTCAGCAAAAGCTGGACAGACTGCAGGGAGGTGTTTCCTAAACAAACAACAGGTTCATCAGTATTATCAGTAAAAAATGATTATTAAATCATTATTAAGCTTGAGAATGTATATAATTTCATTGTACACTCTCCTCCTCCACTCCCAATTTCTCAGGCCTTTCTTCAGACTGCACGGTGACCCCCATCATCTCCACAGTATTCTTCTGTTGACCACAAAGAACAATTACTTGTATTTAGTCTAAAAAAGCTAAGTCTGGTCCTCTGGACATTCTTTGAGATTAAATGAGTTTTGTAATTTGTAATTACATTATTATTTATAATAATATACTTACATGTAATTACATTAATTATTTATTTGTAATGAGTTTTAACAAGTAGCAAACATTGAATGTCCAGAGGACCAGTCTTAGCTTTTTAGATTTTTCTACCTGGATTATTGAGCATGCATCAGGGTACTTGTTCATTCATTCAACCTTTATTTAGTCAAATCTCATTGAGCCTCGAGGGCTCATTTACAAAAGCGACCTGCTACAAACTAAAGAATGATGAACAGCAATGGTAGAATTTCCTTAAACAACAAACAACAGAAAAAAAAAAAAAGTAGGAGAGAAATAGAAAGTGAAATGCAAAGTATCAAAACTAGCAAAACACCACAAGGTAGATGTACAAAATCAAAAACAGGAACATATCTGCAATGGTTTTTGCCAGGTTTCCAAAAGATTTTTAAAACCATTTAGGGAGGTCAGGGCCGAGAGCTTCAAATCTTTTTGTAAGATATTCCAGGAAGCAGGAGCAGAGTAGGAGAAGGCCCTTTTTCCAAGTTCAGTCCTCACTGACGGAACACTGCAGGTGATCATGTCCTGAGAGCGCACACTGTAGCTGCACTCACGTAAAGACATGTAGGAGGAGATGTATGAGGGCAGCAGACCGAGAAGTGATTTAAAGATGAAAATGTACCAGTGGAAAAGTCTGCGTGAGGTTAATGATGTCCAGTTAACCAGTGAATACAGGGTGCAGTGGTGGGTATGATAATCACAGCCAGTTATGAATCTTAGAGCACCATGGTAGACAACATCCAACATCCGCAGGGTGCTTGTAGGAGCATTCATGTAGAGAATGTCACCGTAATCAATGGAGGGGAGGAAAGTCACAGATACAAGGCGTTTCCTAACATTCAGTGTTAGACATGATCTGTTTCTGAAAAAGAAACCCAGTTTAACTTTCAGTTTCTTTACTAGGTTTTCCACATGGAGTTTAAAAGAGAGCTGTGAATCAACCAGTATACCCAAATATTTATAGGAATCAACTAACTCAATTGGGACACCATTTGAGGATAATATCAGAGGAAGATCTGCTGGGACTGACTTCCTACTTGAAAAAAACATCCCTTTTGTTTTATCAGCATTTAGTCCAAGTTTGAGACGGAACAAATCTGACTGGATGATGGCAAAAGCGGATTGCAAAAACTGGAAAGCCTTAGCAACTGTAGCTATGTTTACATGGACATAAGTAATCGGATCAAACGACCGATCGGATCAAAAGTGCGTCATGTAAACACCCCGGTCGGGTTATTTTTTGTGTATTCGGCGTGATCCGACCTAATTTGCGATCCGTTCGAAACGGGTGGTTTACGCCGATCCGTAGCCCGATGTGTGCGCATGTAAACACATGATCTGTTCCTTTTACCGGACTGTGGGAAACTGTCCTGACTGCGCATGTGCGCTGCGCGCACCCCCATCCCTCCCTCCCTCTCCCCCCTCGTGTTTACTTCTCCGCCTGGGCTGGCTAGTGGGTAGATGCTAACGCATGGTGGGGAAGTAAAACTGGTCGGTGAGCGATGCAACATTTGTAATGGAAACGTTAAAATAGCTCAAAACTATCGAACGCCTTGACCGAACGTGTAGTTATTCAAACAAGTACATGAAAAGCTGGAAGAAGCTGGAGGTCGCTGGAAGAGCTTAAAGCTAAGTGCTACAAAGCTAAAAACAAAAACGGGACAAGTGGCTACGACCCCACCACTTTTTTATTTTACGTGTTGATGAACTGATGAGAGATCTGCCACTTCCAACACAGCAGGCAGCGGTGTGGATCTTATGAGGAGGAGAGGAGTCTGAGGAGAGGAATCTGAGGAGAGGAAGCTAACCAGGAGCAAAGCATCCTTTCTGGTAAGTTTTCTAGAGAAAATAGTTGAGTCCCAACTAAAGTGCTTCCTGGAGGATCACGCTATCCCCGAGCTATTCCAGTCTGGCTTCAAATCCCTCCACAGCACTGAGACTGCCCTACTGAAGGTTTTTAACGACATCTTCCTATCCACAGATACTGGTGACTCTGTGCTGCTTGTCCTATTGGACCTCACATCCGCTTTCGACACCATCGACCATGAGATCCTCATTGCTAGGTTGGAGCAGTGGGTGGGCATCTCAGGATCAGCCCTAAACTGGTTCAGATCCTACCTCTCTGACAGGTCTTTTTGTGTGTCCATCAATGATTTTACTTCTGCAGTGGCGGCTCTTAAATGGGGGGTTCCGCAGGGGTCCATCCTGGGTCCTCTCTTGTTCTCCTTATACCTGCTGCCACTCGGTGCTATTTTCCGGAAACACAATATACCTTTCCACTTCTACGCTGATGACTGTCAAATCTACTTCCCCCTAAGACAAAATGGTACAGGCTCTATTCAACCTCTGCTCGACTGCCTGGCTGACATCAGGGACTGGATGGCTTTAAATTTCTTAAGCTTCAATGATAAGAAGTCTGAAGCCATATTGTTCCTTCCCAATGACACAACCTCAAACCACTGCATTGACCTGTCTGCTCTACCCCTATCCGAAAAACAAAAAGTCAAAAATCTGGGAGTGATAATGGATCCTTCCATGAAACTCAACAGTCATGTAAACATGATCGTCAAATCCTGTTTTTTCCAGCTGAGACGTCTGTCTAAGCTGAAGCCCATATTATCCAAAAAGCACCTGGAGACAGTGATTCACGCATTCATTACATCTAGGCTTGATTACTGCAATTCACTTCTGTTTGGCGTCAGTCAAGCCACCATTGCACGATTACAACTGGTTCAGAACGCAGCTGCCCGATTTTTAACCAGCACACGCAAAAGAGAGCACATTACACCAGTCTTGGCCTCCCTTCACTGGCTACCGGTTCATCTTCGAATCCAATTCAAAATTCTCATGTATGTCTACAAATCGCTGAACAGTCTCGCCCCCGCCTATCTCTCGGATCTGATACACCCATATGTCCCTCCACGTGCTTTGAGGTCAGAGGATCAGGTACTCTTAATAGTTCCAGAAACTCGCCTTAAGCGCAGGGGTGACAGGGCGTTCTCTGTAGCAGGCCCAAGACTCTGGAACGAGTTACCGCTGCTCATCAAACAGGCCCCCTCCCTCTCGGTTTTCAAATCCCGGTTAAAAACTCACTACTACTCCATCGCTTTCAATGCCAGCTGATTTGTATTGGATCGTTTGATTTATGATCTGCAATGTTTTTATGTTTTTCGTGTTGTACTTCATTGTCTGTGTTGCCTGTTGCGTGTTTGTTTGTCCAGCACTTTGGTGTGGACTTGTTCCTGTTTAAAGTGCTTTATAAATAAAATGGTATGGTATGGTAAGTTAGACTCTTCAAAACACATTAACCCTCTGTACTGTATTACTTGAGTAATTAGAAACAACAAATATGTAAAAATGTAATTATAATAAGAAATAAGAGTAGCTGTAGGGCTAGCATAGAACTACAGTATACTGTATTGTACATTAAAACTCCAACTAACCAGATAATTAACCTAACACATTTCAACATATCAGGGGTCCAGTTAAACTTTATTTTGTTTGTTTTTCAGATGATGAGTCCAGCTTTGAAGAGGCAGCTGGCAGCAGCACACAACAGACAGTGGCAGGTGATGGTGGCAGGTGATGGTGGCAGGTGGCAGAAGATGCAAGAGTCCCACGTCTTAGGAATCCCAAGAAGTTCACACATGTGCTTTAGAACAACTCAAAACTGATTTGAAAATGTTTCAATTCTCCACAACCATGTTTCTTTGTCCCCTGACAGATCTGTAAATGTATTTTTTACACAGACATTAGGATTGATAGTTTATGGTACAATTAAGGTACATGTCCTAACTTAATACAGTCAGATGGTTTAATAAGGACTCTGAGTTTCTGCATGACTCACAGGATAAAAACACATTTGCTGTTCTATCAGGATACAGAAACATACATTTTGGAAGTAAAATCGATTATTTTGTCACCAATTTTGTTTTCCGAAATCACATGCATACATCGAAATTGTGAAAGTATGTGATGAGTTGTTAAAGAAGTTACTGAATTACAGGTTACTGTAGTTTTTAAATGACCAAAGAAATTTTTTGTTGTTATCATTACAAGATGTGATCTGTGCACATCGTCTGTTTTGTACAAACGTTTTGAACGTTTAATTTTTATGTTTTTCTGATATACCTCAAATTGCACTAAGAATGAAACATGTTTCAAACAAGCAATTTCAACTGTTTACAAGAATGTGTTAAAATGTTTGGTCCATTAA
This sequence comes from Garcialebias charrua, assembly GCA_038048925.1. Lineage (NCBI taxonomy): Eukaryota > Metazoa > Chordata > Actinopteri > Cyprinodontiformes > Rivulidae > Garcialebias > Garcialebias charrua. Next base: position 22,541 of record JBBPBX010006070.1, read on the forward strand.
AGAGCTCAGATGTTCACTAGTATTACTTGCAGTTGTTTATTGTGATAATAATTTTATACAAATGTTAACTGCATGTGAACACAAATACATAAGTACAGTATCTTTTTAGAAGAACTCTCCACTGTGACTTCAGAAACCCGGTCATCTCTACCTCCACCTGACAGCGCCAAGGTAAACATTAAATGACTTGTTGAGGAGTCAGACGAGGAGAGTTTGGGTATCCTTTGACGAGCCAGTCCAACAGCGGGCACGATCACCAACAATGAAGAGACGGACGTCCTTTGCTTCAATGTTCCTCACAGACTGCAAAAAAGGACATGCCAATATTTAGTGTTCAACTTTTTATTTGTTTAAAGTTATGGTTCAAACAAATTTTATTTGAAAGAAAACTTTACAGCTAAGTATGTCTACTGATTACTTAGCTGTAATAGTTGTAAAATTAAATACAATATAGTAAATGTTAGCCTTACATTTTGGCAACATTTAACTATTTGTTTAAAGACATGGTTCAAACATTTTATTTTAAATAAAACTTTACAGCTAAGCATCTCTACTTTGAGATACTTCTTAGCTGTAATCGTTGTAGTAATACTAAATACAATATAGTAAATACAGTATTAGCCTTACTTTTGTCAACAGATGAGCCCTTTGATAGAGGTCTGAGTGGCGCAGGACATTGGCATCATGGCAGGGCACTGCCTGGCATCGTGACACTGATGCTCCAGAAACAGGAAAACAGAGGAAGAATAGTAATTAATAACAAATACAGACAGTATCACGCAGACAGGTAGAAAAAGGACAAAAAAGTTTATTAGCATACAGCGTTTTTATTATCTTACCAACAGTTGTTGTCCACGACAGCTTGGAGGACAGAGGACGTCCAGCGCTCTCATCCTGTGAATAAAAAAACTAAAAGCACGCGCTGCTTCACCTGTAGTTCAATCAGGGAGTGCAGTAAAAACTCAGTCGCCGTCATTACAGTCTGGCGCGGGTCCATTTTGGACGCGTATGTTTACTTTCGTCCCGGAAGTAACTTCTTCTTCTGTGGTTTTTACGAAAGTAACTTCCTCTTCGTTTTTTTTTTTAAGGGGAGTGTACCACTCTGCGCATGTCAGAACTTCTGATCAGAATAAAAGCCTGCTGCATGTAAACACTCGTCATGAACGGATTGTGCCCATGTAAACGGTGCTATCTAATTATGCAATCAGAACACATTTCAATCCGGTCACAGAATTTTGCCCATGTAAACATAGCTATTTTTAGCTTGACAGTAAACAACTGTGTCATCAGCATAGAAATGTAAGGATGCATCAGGGATGCTCTGACCTACATGAGCTATGTAAATTGTAAAGAGGGTTGGTCCTAAGACTGAGCCTTGTGGTACACCATTTTTAACCGTTAAATAACTGGAAGAAGTACCATTGTGCTGAACACATTGCTTCCGATTGGACAGATAATTAGAAAACCAACCAATGGTGTGATCAGAGAACCCAATTTCTGAGAGCTTATGACACAAGATGTTATGATCCACTGTGTCAAAAGCTTTAGACAGATCTAAGAAAAGTGCAGCACAATAATTCTTAGCATCCAATGCTTCAACAACGTCATTAAAGGAGACCACATATAGGTATTTAAAATTTTTATGTTATGTCTGTGTGCTATCTTGACAATATTAATTCATTTTAATACACAAAATAATTCTTAGATAATTAATTATACCCTTTTTAATTCTGCCATTTTTAACTTTCGTTTTGAACGACCGGTTTCTTGAAGTCCACGCCCTTCAACGATCTGTTAACGCCCTCTGTAACAGCCAGTATCTGTAATGTGTTGTTGTTTTAAAATTAGCTCTTTTTTTATTACTCATTTGACTTACTGTTAGTGCTAGCTTAAGATAACTTACCGAAACCCGTCTGAGCGCGCCGCAATTTGCTGCTCCTTTTAGCATGAGACCACCCGAATCCGATGCTAATGTTAGCTTGTTCCTCTTCCGGTGTTCGCCAGCTCCGCTCGTTGCACGCGGAGATTTTGGGAGTTATCGCTGTTCCAGTCAAGACAACACAAAGTTCACCAAGTGTCTCCCGTAAATTAATCCGTAAGGAGAAGGTCCTCGCTGCTGCGAGGCTGAAATGAGGCTGTACAGTTGAAGCTCCGCTCCATCGCGCCAGAAGAGGGTCCCGTCGCAACCGGTCCCTACGCCGGGGGTCCGCTCGTTTAATTTTTGCCGGCTGCGCGTTGGGAGCGATCGCAAATACACTAAAAATTGAACTAAAACATAAAAATAACAATTATACTTTATTTATAAAGCCATTTAAAAAAACACAGCTGCAACAAAGTGCTGTACACATGAAATTAAGAACATATAAACAAAAGATGAGATGAAATCATGAAAAACAACAGTCATGTGTTTAATACAGAAGTGGGTTGAGCCTAACCAGGGGTTGCTAGGTGAGGGGCTGGACTCAGGTTTGAGGTGATTGGCTACGGCTTGTGACGTCAATAACTGCAGGAAGTGTGAATCCAGGTGTATTTATCAAAAATAAATAAATCTACTTAGAGTAAATAAACCACTGGGTGCATTTTTTTGGCACAAGGACTGTTTTTTTATGAAGTAAATACCCAAAGTTGAGTAAAAAAAACATTAAAAAGTGAATTTTGCATCTGTGGTCCCCTTTAAGAACCTTCAAAGAAGCAGTCGTTGTGCTGTGTTTTTTCCTGAAACCAGATTGATGGAGAGGTAAGATGTTAAATGAGTCCAAATAATTTTTGATCTGAGAGTTTATCAAATTTTCTAGAACCTTGGCTAAAATGCAGAGTTTAGAGATTGGTCGATAGTTGTTCAGTGCGGTGGGGTCACCTCCCTTCAGCAAAGGAAGAACAAAGGCTGTTTTCCAAGCATCCGGAATGGAATTTTGGCTTATGGACAGATTAAAGATGTGGGTCACAGGGACTGTGATGATATGAGCAGCCAGCCTTAAGAAATAAGGTGGAAGTTCATCTGGACCAGCAGATTTTTTAGGATCAAGATCATTTAGCAATTTATTTACCTCACTGACTGAGAACGGAGAAAATGAGAAGGTGTGATTAACTGAGGATTGGCTTGTAGGAGGGATTTGATTTGTAGAAGTTTGGTTATTAGATGGAGTGGATGATTTTCCATTTGTAACTAACTGTGTCAAATAATGAACTCTGTGTCAAATAATGAACTAGAAGCAACAAAATGTTTGTTGAAACAGTTTAGGATCTCGTGCTTATTTGACACAGGAACAAAGTCAACAAGTCAAAGTCAAAGTCAACTTTATTGTCAGAACTGCAATATGTACAGGACATACACAGGACCGAAATTGCGTTTCTCTCAGTCCCTCGGTGCAACAGTAACCATCTAAACACTAAACACTAAAACATTTAATAAACATAAGCATAAAATAGTAAAAGTGTAACACTGTCCTGAGTTTTTTCATAATAGTATAAAAGTATGAAAATTTACACCAACACTGAAACACCAAACACCCCTGAAACACCAAACACCCAATGAACATAAGCATAAAATGAAATAATAAAAGTGTAATACTGTCCTGAGTTTTTGCATAGTAGTATAAAAAGTATATCTATAAAATAAACTGAAGGTTCTAGCATTGACATTTGCAAAGAGTGGCACAGCAGCATATAAGTTAATGTACACAGTATATGTATGAGGTAGTTTATGTTGGTATAGAGGCAAAGTGGCATATGCAGTGAGGCACATAAGGCACATTTGGCATCCTTAGATAAGGCTAGTCAGAGAATGCTGTATATGTATCTGCAGTAGTGTAGATAAAAGTAGTGTAAATGTAAACAGTAGTAATAAATGTAAAGCAGTAGTAATAAATGTAAACCGTATTAATAAATGTAAACAGTGAATGTAAACAGTAGTATGACTATAGGCAGTAATGTAATACAAACATTAGTGCAAATATGAGAAGTAGTGCAAACTGAATGAGTACATGACCGAGAGTTTAGTGAATAACCCGTTTGATGACACAGGGTCCAGTGTTAAAAACTTTGTGTTGAGTGGTAATGTGTGAGAAAGTTTTTTGTGTTAAGGCAGTTCAAATGGGAGGGGAGGCAGAGCAGGCAGAGTGTTTAGCATTCTGACTGCCTGATGAACAGAGCTGTCTCTCAGTCTGCTGGTTCGAGCCTGGAGACTCCTCAGTCTCCTCCCTGATGGCAGCAGTCTAAAGCGGCTGTGTAGTGGGTGTGTGGGATCACCTGCCATGCAGTGGGCTTTCCGAGTGAGGCGTTTGCTGTGTAAGTCCTGCAGTGAGGGCAAGGAGGTGCCGACGATCTTCTCAGCTGCTTTCACGATGCGCTGGAGGCTCTTGCGGCATGATGCAGTGCATGCACCAAACCACACCGTGATGCAGCTGGTCAGGACACTTTCTATGGCACCCCTGTAGAAGGTGCACATGATGGGGGTTGAAGCTCCAGCCCTTTTCAGCTTGCGGAGAAAGTAGAGGCGCTGGTGAGCCTTCTTGGCCAGTGCTGCAGTGTTCCTGCTCCAGGACAGGTCCTTTGAGACGTGCACTCCCAGGAACTTGGTGCTGTCCACTCTCTCCACTGCGGTGCTGTTGATGGTCAGAGGGGCATGTTGTGCATCCCTCTTCCTGAAGTCCACGACAATCTCCTTTGTCTTTGTCTAACAAGAAGTTGTGATGGAAGGTCAGATCATTGGGGGATGCCTGAGAGAGATTTGATGGTTTTCCAGAATTTTTTAGGATCGTTTAGATTTTTGGAGGTCTGAGATAAGAAGTAATTACGCTTTGCGGCTTTGATGGCAGTTGTGCATTTATTCCTCAGCTGCCGAAAATTCATCCAATCAGTGTCTGAGTGTGATTTTCTTGCTGCGGCCCAGAGATGATCTCTCCTATGCAGAAGGTCAGCTAGTTCAGGAGTAAACCAGGGGCTGTCACGGCCCTTTATCCTGAACTTCCGGAAAGGGGCGTGTTTATTTACAAAGTAAATGAAACTGTCATGAAAATAATTCCAAGCGGTGTTCACGTCGTTGATTAATAGAATACGTTGCCAATCAAAGTGGGATAGATCCCAGAGGAATGACTGTTCACAGAAATGTTTCAAATCCCTTTTTTGAACTATTCTGGGCTTAGCAGGTGGAAGTTTAGTAGATCTAAGAGCTGCTATTACGGAATGATCACTCAAAATGTTAGCAAATACACCTGTACCAGGAAATTTGTGAGGTGCATTTGTGAAAAACAGATCTAAGGTGGAAGATTTTTCAGGACATTTTTTGTTTGGTCTGGTGGGAGAATCAATAAGTTGTGTTAGATTGAGAGAAAGACAACATTCCTTGAATTTATCACAGAGGGGGGTCGACTTATTCCAATCAATGTTGAAATCTCCTGCCATAACAATCTCATTGTGTTTTAAGTTACCTATGAATTCAGTCAGGGAGTACAGAGCCTCAGGTGTTGCGGAGGGGGGACGATAACAACCTACAACAGTTAAGATCTGACCTCCCTTCAAACTGATGTTCACAGCTAAAGCCTCAAACTGGTTTGCGATTGTTTTTTTAGACGCAATCTTGGCAGCCAAGGAGTCTCTGATGTAAATAGCGACTCCACCTCCCCTTTTATTACGATCACAACGATAGATCTTGAATTCATTGATTACCAGATCATTTTTCAGAACAGATTTCTTGAGCCAAGTTTCAGAGATAAGGATCACATCTGCCCCAGAAGAACTGATTAGGATTTTCAATTCATCTAGTTTTTTAAGGAGGCTACGAGCGTTTACATGCAGGAAGCGGAGACCTGAAATACTTTTAAACTCATTAGGTGTACTGTAGTTAATGGAGGGACCTGGGTTGGGCTGAATCCCTGAGATCAGTAACAACATTAATATCAGACATTTGCTTGACTTCTTTGTCACTGATGTGTAATTACAGGAGTTAACAGTGTGACATTTTGCCCCCATAATTGAACCATGAGAAACATTAATGAAGACACGATCATTCAGAACCCAAAAACAATGAAAGTTGCAGTGATGGGCAGATCCAGATGTGTTGATAAGATTCAGTGATTCCAGGTAGTCTGAGAACTGAAAATAATGACAGTAATATGAATGATGCAGAAAAGTCTCAGACCATAAAGCGTCACAAATTAAGTGGGCAAACAATTCCGTTGTGGAGGCCCAACTGCAATTTGTGTGAGGGGGGTCCAGCCCCCTTGAGAATATGAATGGATGTGGCCATGGTGAACACAAGCTGGATCCAGAATCAACGGAAAGAAACAAGCAATTTGTAGCAAACAGCAGAGTGAGCTGCCAGAAAGGCCTCCTGAAATTAAGGGCATGGTTGTAGCCTGTTTCAAGTCAGTAAAGGGAAGGGACAACAGAACCAACAACGCAGCTCCTGATCCGCAGCGATACACGTCACACTCTGCTCGTCTGATCCAGAAACAGCTCACAACAGTGTGAAACAGGCACCAATGATGTCCGATCCTCCGCGCTTCACTCTCTGCTCGTCTGATCCACAAACAGCTCACAGCAGTATGAAATAGGCACCGAAACAATGATGATCCTGATCTTCTGCGCTTCACATCACGTCACGCTGCTTCACAACCTCTCTGCTGTCTGATCCAGTTGGATGTTTTCAATAAAAATGACTGTTTTCTCCAATTGAGGCTCTTTAAAACAGTTATCTACAGCAGGTAAGATATTTATTATGTGGCTGTTTCCTCATCAGCCCAAAAAAGCCACCTCCAAGAATAAAATGAAAAATAATGAAAAAACAACAAGTCTCAATGGAGGGGATGAAGCCTTCAGCTTCAAATTGATCCTTAGCTCGGTTCAGTCCTGCTCCCATCCAGATCAGGCACTTCAAAGCAGCCGCACGTCTCTCCAGCTGAGCACAGAGCGCGGCTCCCACCGTGATCCACGGAGCGGAGATGTACAGACCCTCCTCTTTGGGTAACGGGTCACAGCTGAGAACGGCTTTAATGCAAACAAAGTCCCCCACAGCCAACTCGGTTTTTGTTCTGGTCCAGGTTCGGCCAGGTACACTTCCCCCCCCAAACCACGAGGTCATTCAAACAAAAGGCAGCAGAAAAAATCAGTGAAATTCCTTCCGTGCGAATCTTGCTTGAACCAGGCAGAACCACAGTTCCAGATGAGAACTCAGCTGGGGTCCAGAAAGGTAGGAGGGGAAAAAAAAAACACAGAGGCTACGTGGGGTAGTCTCCCAGTTCGACGACTCACCTGGCCGGCAGGAAGCGCCCAGAGTGACCGGTGGTTGCAACAGCCGGTCCAGGACCGAAATAAAAAAATTTGGACGGTCCCGTGCGGCTCCCTGAGTCACTAACACCGTATTCGGTAGGAAGATGGACCAACTTTAGTCCAATTCGAAAAATGGGTCAGTTTGATGTTAAAGGACTCAGAGAGCCAGAGGGAAAAAGCATCCATCAGCTCCGCCGGAACCGGAAGATGAAAGTTACACACAGCTAGCTTGAACACTAAAACTTTTGTTCCTCTCCAGCTAAATTTATATTTCTTTACCTAAGTTTCTTTTAAAAAAACTGAGGGGTATTTGTCAGTGTAAATGTCTGGGTCCAGTTAATTTTCATCAATAATAATCTCTATCTTTCCAATAAATTATTTCCTGCGCAACAAGTTTATTTTCAACTAAAAGCATTTGTAATGTTACTGCTAGTTTTATTTTATTTTATTTTTGTTTGTTTGTTTTGTATGCAAACCACACTGCACTGCATTTTTTTCATTTTATTTTATGTTGCTCATATTTTTCATTTAATGACAGCCCACAATGTCCTGTGGGATGAAAACAAACTGCATCTTGAGAAAACAAACATTGTTCTTTTAGTTTACTGGTTCTTTTCCTGTTTTGTATTTAAATGATATATGCAGGCACACAGTTTGAAAATCCTGTAATATTGCCCGATCTTATCAGGTGACATGCTGCTTCATCCTGACGCCACCTGACTGATTCTGAAGAAAAGGCCAGGGGCAGCTGCTCACTGAAGTTTCATCAGTTAGGACGGGTTATTAACAGCAGAAGCATAGATGCACTCTGTTTGTGTCTGGAGGTGCCAACGTCAATAAATTGACTCAGTCCTGCCATAATATCACAGTATGTGCTGCTTCTCAAAAACTGAACATCCATCCATTATCTTCCGCTTATTCTGAAGTCAGGTCTCGGGGCAGCAGCTTGAGCAGGGAGGTCCAGACATCTCTTTCCACAGCCACCTCTTCCAGCTCTTCTTGGAGGACTCCAAAGTGTTCCCAAGCCAACTGAGAGACGTAGTCTCACCAGCGTGTCCGATGTCTTCTCTGGGGTCTCCTCCCAGTCGGACATGCCTGAAGAGGTGCCTCCCTAGGGAGGCACCCAGGGAGCATCCTTACCATTAGAATTCAATTCAGTTTATTTATATAGTGCCAAGTCACAACAGAAGTAATCTCAGGACATGATGCCAGATGCCCAAACCGCATCAACTGGCTCCTCTTAATGTGGAGGAGCAGCAGTTCTACTGACGAGTCTCTCCCGGATGACTCAACTTCAGAGTCCAGCTGCCCTGCGTAGGAAACTCAGAGATTTTGGTATTTCGGTCACTACCCAGAGTTCATGACCATAGATGAGGTAGGAACAAAGACAGACCAGTAAACGCAGAGCTTTGCCTTACAGCTCAGCTCCTCTTCACCACAATGAATCAGTACAGAGTTCACAATACTACAGACACTGCACCAATCTGTCTGTCAATGTCATGCTCCATTCTTCCCTCCCTTGTGAACTAACTAACCGCCAAGATATTTGAACTCCTCCACCTGAGGCAGAACCTCACCCTCGACCTGAAGAGAGCAATCCACCCTTTTTCAGTTGAGGGCCATGTCCTCAGATTTGGAGGTGCTGATTTTCATCCTAGCTGCTTCAAACTCAGCTGTGAACCGCTCCAGTGAGAGCTGGAGATCACGGCACAATGACAGCAATAGGAACATGTCATCTGCAAAGAGCAGAGATGAATCCTGAGGCATCCTGGCTGTACCCAAAAATTCTGTCCATAAAATTATGAACAGAATCTACGACAACAGGCAGATTCCAACTCCTACCCTGAAAAAAAAAAAGAAAAGAAACTATTGCACTAATTTTTATTGTTATAGCCAAAACTGTATCCATTCCACACAGGGGGGCCGAGATGGTGTTTATTACCCCCTATAAACATTGAAAAATCACTAATGTTTTCACAGGTTGTTTTCGTATAAACGGGGCCTTATAGTAGGTAGATCACTTTGACTTGATCACTTCAAAAGTAGCTCGCATGCTGAAAAAGTCTGAACACCCCTGGTGTAGAGGCAGGCCAGCCGGCTCAGGACCAGAAGGTCTCGGGTTCGATCCCCGGTCACGGCATACCTCGTTGTGTCCCTGGGCAAGACACTTAACCCCGAGTTGCTCCCGGTAGGACAGGCAGCGCCTTGCAAGGCAGTCTACCGCTACCAGTGTATGAATGGGTGGATGGTTGGTGCTGTGATGCGCTTTGAGGCCCCTCAAAGGGGGCTGGAAAGCGCTATATAAGTAAGCTCCATTTACCATATCTGTTAATCTTGTTTATAAAAGTTATTATTATTTTATTAATGTCATCTTAACATTTTTAAATCTTAATTCTTCAGTCTAAAAGTGTTTGGACGTTTGTGGCATAGATGTTTTCACTTGAAGTAAACATAGGTTTCACATCAGTGTAACCCTATTTCTGCTGGACACATAGTTAGAACCAACATAAACTACAACTAAAACCCCATTTACACGCCAAATGTTTTTAAAATAAATATTTTTGCTCAATCTATATTATTTTAACAAAAAATAAATACCCATGCAACACCACTTTGTTCTGAGAACATCAAAATTACTTACATATAAAATATAAAGCAAAAACAATTATGAATTTGATTAAACAAAAAAGTATTTTTTTCCTCCTTCTTCTTCATCGTCTTTCAGCTGTTCCCTCTTCAGGGGTCTCCACAGCGAGTCATCCTCCTCCACCTCACTCTGTCCTCTGCATCCTCTGTCCTCACTCCAACTACCTTCATGTCCTCTCTAACTGCATCCATATATCTCCTCTTTGGCCTTCCTCTTTGTCTTTTTCCTGGCAGCTGCATTTCTAACATCCTTCTACCAATATACCCACTGTCCCTCCTCTGGACATGTCCAAACCATCTCAGTGTGGCCTCTCTAACTTTATCTCCCAGTTGTTCAACATGTGCTGTACCTCTGATGATCTCATTCCTAATCTTATCCATCCTTGTCACTCCTAAGGAGAACCTTAGCATCTTCATTTCTGCCACTTCCAGTTCTTTGTCTTTTTGTCCATGTGTCTGTCTCCAGACCATACAACATATGTGATCCTCCAGATGCAGGAAGAGAGCCACCTGCATCATTAAGGACCCCACTCACCCAGCACACACACTTTTTGCCCCACTCCCCTCAGAACGGAGGTTGAGGAGCATCAAGTGTAGAACCACAAGACTGAGGAACAGCTTCTACCCTGAGGCTGTCAGACTCATGAATAAATAACCAGAATAATCACTGCAAAATATCACATCATGTTGCTGCTGATCTGTTTCATGTTGCTGTGTTCATTCGTGCCCATCTGCTCATACAGACTCATGTTCGTGCTGCTGTTTAGAGTAATGTTTTTCTATGATAAATGAGCCATGAGGCTCAATAAGATTTACCTGTCTAAATAAAGGTNTTTTAAAATAAATATTTTTGCTCAATCTATATTATTTTAACAAAAAATAAATACCCATGCAACACCACTTTGTTCTGAGAACATCAAAATTACTTACATATAAAATATAAAGCAAAAACAATTATGAATTTGATTAAACAAAAAAGTATTTTTTTCCTCCTTCTTCTTCATCGTCTTTCAGCTGTTCCCTCTTCAGGGGTCTCCACAGCGAGTCATCCTCCTCCACCTCACTGTCCTCTGCATCCTCTGTCCTCACTCCAACTACCTTCATGTCCTCTCTAACTGCATCCATATATCTCCTCTTTGTCTTTTTCCTGGCAGCTGCATTTCTAACATCCTTCTACCAATATACCCACTGTCCCTCCTCTGACATGTCCAAACCATCTCAGTCTGGCCTCCCTAACTTTATCTCCCAGTTGTTCAACATGTGCTGTACCTCTGATGATCTCATTCCTAATCTTATCCATCCTTGTCACTCCTAAGGAGAACCTTAGCATCTTCATTTCTGCCACTTCCAGTTCTTTGTCTTTTTGTCCATGTGTCTGTCTCCAGACCATACAACATATGTGATCCTCCAGATGCAGGAAGAGAGCCACCTGCATCATTAAGGACCCCACTCACCCAGCACACACACTTTTTGCCCCACTCCCCTCAGAACGGAGGTTGAGGAGCATCAAGTGTAGAACCACAAGACTGAGGAACAGCTTCTACCCTGAGGCTGTCAGACTCATGAATAAATAACCAGAATAATCACTGCAAAACATCACATCATGTTGCTGCTGATCTGTTTCATGTTGCTGTGTTCATTCGTGCCCATCTGCTCATACAGACTCATGTTCGTGCTGCTATTTGGAGTAATGTTTTTCTATGATGTTAGTGCTTAGTGTATTTTTTTTGATGTTTTTCTTAGTTCATATCTTAGATGTTATTACTGTTCTTATCTTACATTTTATTGTTGGATGTACTGTAACTGGGACCCTGCATACATAATCTTGTTTCATCACATGTTCCACATGCGGTATGAATGACAATAACGATTCTCTGACTCTGACTGACTCTCTGATAGCTGGTAGCTCTTATCCATCCTTGTGTCACCCCTAAGGAGAACCTCAGCATCTTCATTTCTGTCACTTCCAGTTCTGTCTCCTGTCTTTTTGTCCATGTCTCTGTCTCCAGACCATACAACATAGCTGGTCTCACCACTGTCTTGTAAACTTTTCCTTTGACCTTTGCCGACACCCTTTTGTCACAAATCACTCCTGAAACTTTTCTCCATCCACTCCATCCTGCCTGGACTCTCTTCTTCACTTCTTTACCACATTCCCCATTTTCCTGGACAGTGGACCCCAAATATACTTGAAGTCCTGCACCATTGTGATCTATGCTCCTTGTACACTCAAAAGTATTTTTTTTCCTGATAACATTTAAAATGTCATTTCAGTTATGAATAATGTTATCACATGATCAAAGTTTGATGGCAATAGGATATGGATAAAGTAAAACAGATGATAAAAAAGAAGTACAATGAAGAAAAAGTCTCTACAGTTTTTCTGATTTCTTGGGTACAAACTGATACTGGGCATCACTGAAGCATGCTATTGTCTCCATGTTGGAAAATACTTCATTCTAAATGCAGCTTTTCTCACAAAAAGCATTGTGTAAGAATGAGAAGTCCAAACACAGCACGGCAATCTCCCTTTTTAAATATTGGCAGAGAACTGTAGATGGACATAAATTCTCAAAACTCCATTTGTTCTTATATTTTTCTATATAAATGGCATGCTGCTATATTTGATACCAATTCCAAATAATCTGTTATCTTAACGCTCACATGCCAACATATTTGCTGGGTGTCACATGGCGTGTGATGTGTCAGCCTGGTTATGAATTCCTGTCAATTACTTAAGCTCATTTCCATTTTGTGCTCAGGCAGCGCCTGATTTGAATATCACTCATCCCAGTTCACCACTCCAGTCTTTGGAAGAAGGATTGGAGGTTGAAAGCTCTCAGTGGGGGGTAATCAAAATGTTGGGATGTGAACTGAGTGTGTATGTAAAAATTTCACATGTAGGAAATTTTGACATTACAAATGATAATGTACACTTTGACTGAGTCTCCAATATGTCTTCGGTTTTACTATAACCTTAGCCTGGTTAAAACCAGACCCTTGTCCTTCACTTTGCTTCGTACTAGGGTCTGGGACTTCTCCCATAGACAACGATTTCTCCGGTAGATTTTTGACCGGACCAATCAGAGAACAGAAGGCGGAGTTTTGTTAGTTTAGCCTGGCGAGGTCCAGGCTATCAGATAAATAGCTCAGAAACCACTCGGTGGATATTTTTTCTGCTACCAGTGTGTAATTATATGGCTCTAATTTACTGACTGTTGGCCTGGATGAAACATTTGAGATAAAATTCGATTTTTTATCATTTATTTTCGTAGCGCACCCGAGGCTGTTTGGAAAATGTCAAACCGAAACAATTTAAATCCAGCAGATTTGACCATTTCGTGAATTGATTTAGGAACTGTTAAGCTCAGGAACACTTCTGATATAACGTCAGCTAAGAAATATATTTTTTCTCAGCAAAGAAATAATAGTTTTTTACCTTGTTTTCTTGAAAATTCCTTCGTGGCGGCAGCCATTTTAACTGACGACGTCAGTCGACGTCGTTCAAAACTCCGCCTTCTGTTCTCTGATTGGTCCGGTCAAAAATCTACCGGAGAAATTGTTGTCTATGGGAGAAGTCCCAGACCCTAGTACGAAGCAAAGTGAAGGACAAGGGTCTGGTTTTAACCAGGCTACTATAACCTAAAAGTATGACTTTTTTATACACAAACTAACTGATCATATTTAGTTTTGTTGTTTGTTTGTTTTTATATAACTGAGACTTTTATGACCTTGAATACACATGAATATGTAAAATCATTTGATTAAGATCAACTCCGCAATAGGCTGTTTAAAGCAAACCAGCAACTACCGTATTTTTCTCTAGGTCGCACCTTGTTGCATAAATTTGCAAATCCTTCGATTTATACACCAAAGCGACTAATATACCCCCCCCATATTTAAAACACAATTTTTGGCTGAGATCTGATGATTTCATTCATTCTGACATGGAAAATATTGAACACTACCATTTTCAGCTGCTAGAGGGCCCTCGAGCAATATGGCAATCCAAGTGTCTCACTAATAGGTAAAAGTTGCTATCAATGATACACTTGGCTTGCCATAGCTCTGGAACTCCTGGAGCAAATATCAAATCAGCTGCATTTTGCTGCATCATCCAGTCGAAATGCAACTGATTTGACCATTAAAGTGCATTTATTAAGGAAAAGTTCCACTGAGATACACCTTTACTATAATTTCAAGCAAACAAATTATTGTTTTTAAGTGTTAATCTTGCTATTTTTTTGTTAAAGTCCTCCCATGCACCCTCCCGTGGCTGCCATTTGGTAGCCAATTGATTTTTGGGACAACACCGGCTCACGTTTCCGGGTTGTCAGCGGTGACGCATAACAAATGGGATGCGTAGATGGTGATGCATAATAGATGTGACTTATACGGCGAAGCAACATATTTATCAAAAAAGTTAAATACAGAAACAACTGGACTTTATTTGTAACAGAAGACGTTTTGCTCTTCATCCGAGGAGCTTTCTCAAGGACCAACTTCACCCCAGACCAGATCTTCACCCTGCCTCTCCACCACTTATTTAAAGTTCAATGACAGTTTTTACAGACAGAAACACGGCTGTGTCATGGGATCACCAGTGTCACCCATTGTTGCAAACCTCTACATGGAGGAAGTGGAACAGAGAGCCCTAAACTCCTGTGAGGGAACAACGTCAAGCCATTGGTTCTGACATGTGGATGATACCTGGGTCAAAATCCAAGCCAAGGAAGTAGAAGCGTGCACCAGACATATTAACTTGATCGACAACAACATCAAGTTCACCAGAGAGGATGCAAACGATAACAAGCTGCCTTTTTTGGACTGTTTGGTTCACATGGAAAGAGAGGACAGCCTCAACATTGAAGTTTACAGAAAACCAACACACACGGACCAATATCTCCTGTTTGACTCTCACCATCCACTCGAACACAAACTCTCTGTCATCAGAACTTTACAGCATCGGGCCGAACACATCCCCACGAAGACAGAAGGGAAGGAAAAGGAACAGAAAAACATCAAATGATCTCTCCAAACATGTGGATATCCTAACTGGGCCTTTGTCAAGTCAGCGAGGAAATCTACAAAACACAATAATAAACAGAAAAATGTAGCCTGGTTTAAACCAGACCCTTGTCCTTCACTTCGCTTTGGACTAGGGTCTGGCATCTCTGCCATAGACAACGATTTCTCCTGGAGATTTTTGAATGGACCAATCAGAGAACAGGAGGCAGAGTTTTGTTAGTTTAGCCTGGCGAGGTCCAGGCTATCAGATAAATTGCTCAGAAACCACTCGGTGGATATTTTTTCTGCCACCAGTGTGTAATTATATGTCTTTAATTTACTGACTGTTGGCCTAGATGAAACATTTGAGATAAAATTCGATTTTTTATCATTTATTTTCGTAGCGCACCCGAGGCTGTTTGGAAAATATCAAACCGAAACTATTTAATATCCAGCAGATTTGACCATTTCGTGAATTGATTTAGGAACTGTTAAGCTCAGGAACACTTCTGATATAACGTCAGCTATGAAATATATTTTTTCTCAGCAGAGAAATAATAGTTTTTTACCTTGTTTTGATGAAAATTCGTTCGTGGCGGCAGCCATTTTGAATGACGACGTCAGTCGACATCGTTCAAAACTCCGCCTTCTGCTCTCTGATTGCTCAGGAACACTTCTGATATAACGTCAGCTATGAAATATATTTTTTCTCAGCAGAGAAATAATAGTTTTTTACCTTGTTTTATTGAAAATTCCTTCGTGGCGGCAGCCATTTTGAATGACGACGTCAGTCGACGTCGTTCAAAACTCCGCCTTCTGCTCTCTGATTGGTCCGAACAAAAATCTACCGGAGAAATGGTTGTGGATGGGAGAAGTCCCAGACTGTGCAGTGAAGGGAAATGAGAATTGAGCGGAGCTGTGCAGGAAGGCGAGGGCCAGGCTAAGAAAAATGAGAACGGATGAAAAAACATTGTCATCCCCTATTGTCATCCCTTATATCCACTCTGCTCACATATGATTGTACAGCCACACATCCAGGCTGTCATATTGTTAAGTTTGCAGATGATACAGCTGTGGTGGGATGCATCACAGATAATGATGAATCCAGCTACAGACAGGAGGTGGAACATCTGGAGAGCTGGTGCAAAGAGAACAACCTTCACATGAATGTGAAGAAGACGAAGGAGATGATTGTGGACTTCAGAAGGAACAAACACACCCACACCCCACTGTATATAGGTGGATCTGCGGTGGAGGTGGTCTCCAGCTACAAGTACCTGGGTGTACACTTGAATGATAACCTCAGCTGGAGCAATAACACCACCAGCCTGATCAAGAAAGGTCATCAGAGACTCTACTTCCTCAGACGGCTGAGACGAGCTGGTCTGAGAAGCTCAGTCCTCACCTCGTTCTACAGGTGTGCAGTGGAGAGCGTCCTGTGCTCCAGCATCAACGTGTGGCATGGAGGCTGCACAGTTGCAGAGAGGAAAGCTCTACAGAGAGTGGTGAAGGCTGCACAGAAGTCTGTGGGAGTCAGTCTCCCCACCATCACAGACATTTACACCTCCAGATGCAGAAAAAGAGCCACCTGCATCATGAAAGACCTCACTCACCCAGCACACTCACTCTTTGCACCACTCCCCTCGGGACGGAGGTTGAGGAGCATCAAATGTAGAACCACTAGACTGAGGAACAGCTTCTACCCTGAGGCTGTCAGACTCATGAATAAATAAATAATAAGAATAAACACTGCAAAATGTCACATCATGTTGATACTGATCTGTTTCTTGTTGCTGCGTTCATCTGTGACTATCTGCGTTCATCTGTGACCATCTGCTCATGTTCGTGCTGCTGTTTATAATGATGTTTTTCTACTACATTAGGGCTTAGTGTATTACTAGCTGATGTCTCTCTTAGTTAATCCTAGATGTTATTATTGTTCTTCTCTTGCATTTGTTGTTGGATGTAACTGGGACCCTGTGTACATAATCTCGTTTTCAACACATGTACTACATGCGGTGCAAATGACAATAAATTCTCTCTGACTCTGACTCTGATGTGGCTGGAATATCAGAGAATTTCAGAAGGATTTTCATCAAACACAACATCCCAGTACATTTCAAACCCAGCAGGACTCTCAGACCGAGACTGGTCCACCCTAAGGACAAAACACCCATACACAAACAGAGTGGTGTAGTGTACGCAGTCCAGTGCAGCGAGGTCTGTCCATACCTCTACATTGGGGAAACTAAACAGCTTATTCACAGACAAATGTCCCAACACAGGAGAGCCTCCTCCTCTGGACAAAACTCATATGTTCACCTCCACCTCACGGACAAGGGTCACTCATTTGAGGACCAGAATGTGCACATTTTGGACCGAGAAACAGATGTTTATGTTAAGAGAGAAAAACCTTCTCTTAACAGGGCAGGAGGTCTCAGATTCCAACTTTCAAAAACGTATAATGCAGCTTTAGGAATGATCCCCAGATGATTTTCACACCTGAAGGGACCAGAGGAGCCTCATCTGTGAATTAGACTAACAAAGACCTTAAGAAACCCCTTCTGTTTAAGGTGTGAGTTGTGATTTGTCAATCTACATAAGTATGTGTGTATCTTGTTTATGTTTATTACATTTTTTCTTTTTTAACCAAAAACATAATACAAAACAATCCCATAAATGATAACGTACAAAATATAAATAATGAAAGGTAGCAAAAAGAAGAAAAAAATCTTATAATCTTCCAGTAACAGTACGAAATGAATAACTCTTTCTAATTTTCTAACTAATACAATACACATTACGCTACTTCATATACTATATTTTTTAACAATTTAGTTTTGATCATTTTCTTAAATGTACACATTGACTTGGCATTTTTAACTTCATTCTCCAAACCATTCCATAATCTAATTCCCTGGATTGAGGTAGACTGTCCCTTCAAACTAGTTCTAATTTTTGGTTTTACAAATATCTCTGTCCCCTTAAGATTATAACAACTTTGTCTTTTAAAGTGTATCTTTCATGTTAGTTTTTTGGGCAGAAAAATAATATTTAGAGGTAATACAGTAATTTTGATAATCCTCCCTGCTTTCCAAATTAATAGCAAGAGCCTTACAGCCACAGATCAGGGGGAAATCCCAGAGTCTAAAAAAAACGCGCGGTTTTGGAGTCACGTGACAGTGACGTAGGAGGAGGAGGGGGAGAAGAAGGTGTCAAAGGTTGTTGTATTGAATTGTATTGAAGCGAAAAAGGTCCAATAATGGTTAATATTTGTGTGTGCGGGGGTTGTTCAAACTCCAGTTTGTCTGGACATCGTGTCCATCGATTTCCTGCACAAAAAAACCCAGCTTTCAGAGCTTGGGTGAGGTTTGTCCGGTTAAAAAGGCAGGATTTCACCAACAGAAGCGTCTCGTACAACTCTGTGATTTGTAGTGCGCACTTCCGTCAGGATGATTACAACTACAGCGACTTGAACGAACACAGGATGGGTTTTAGAAGTAAGGACAAGATCAGGCTGAAATCCGCTGCAGTTCCATCAGTTCACAGCAGAGGGACCGTCAGAAGCGAGCAAGATCCACCGGGACCGA
>JBBPBX010006070.1:52529-69766 GCA_038048925.1 Garcialebias charrua
TTTTATTTTTCATTTAGTTTTACAGTATTTGTAACATGCCATTGTGCTAATGGTGACACTGAACTGCTCTTTTTAAAATAATATGTGAACAGGTGGCATTTTGATCACAACCAACAGTGAATTTAGGGGGCCTTTAACTTTTTTCTGGTTTAGTGATAGACCTCATAACAGAAAATAACCTGGCATCATGCAGCCTTCATAACACAAAATTACTTTGCCAAGTGACGCCAAAAATCCCTGTTGTTAACCTGCATGTAATTATTACAATTTACAGGTTCCTTCGTGTCTTGGTGCCACAGTTTCTACACTTCATAACTTTTAGTTCCCTTTTGTCCACTTGGAATAACATCCATCTCCTTCCATTGTTTTCCTGTCCACTATTCCCCATCACTGATTTTTCCCCCAAGTTTACGTTCCAAAAAGCTCGTTACTGTACTTGTTCTTAATATATTTTTTCCTTCAAGGTGTTCCCTAAAACACCATCAGCTGAACTTTTTTAATCTTAGGACAAAACCTTGGTGACAGCTACATTCTTGGTGCTCCACTTCTCATGCACCCTAACCCCTGGTGAACTACCAGCACATGGCGCTAAGCTAGCGCTACATAAGTCCAGTCAATGGGAATTTATGCCATCTACTACACCCCTGACACCCCCACCGAAAATTAACTCTTTGGATCTAGAGGATTCACCTATATGGTATTTTTTTGAAAGACATCAAGTCTGCAGGTATGTATGTTGTGTGAACAAAACTGACGTTTGAAAGAAAGCAGTCTTGGTGCTCGTGTACTGGACTTTATTGACGTTAAAGCAATCGGTGCACATTATTACCACACAGTTAGAAAAATCACAGGACACATCAGCATGGTTTGTGAGCGAAGAGCGTCAGTCGTTTAGATAATATGCTCGAGTTAGAACATCCGAATCTTTTAATTTTTATTAGAACCAACTTTTTGACCATTTCTCAAATTTACGATGTTGAGCATCCGAACAGGAAGGCCACACATGTTGGTTACAGCAAACTCTCAGGCCACTCAGCAGTAATTTAATGGGTACATTTCTAGGATTATAAGCTTCCAAACTAAAAAACCTATTACTCTTAAATATTAATACTTGCAAACCACATGAAGCGTTGTGAATGTCTGCTTTAGCCAACAGTGTAATGAGGCTAGGATGACTTAAATTGCTTGGATTTGGACATAGCCTGGATTATTCCCATCCCAGCACAAAACCAAAACAAGCCCATCGAAGAGGTAGAAACGAGCTGTTATGAAACGTTACAATAGCACACCATTGATTACACTTGGCTTTAAACTGTTTTGAAGTGTGGACGATGAGTATTATAACCACTCCTAAAAGATATACAGGACAAGTTGAAGTCTGACAAGGGAAAACGAGCTCAACTGCAACTACGGTCTTTAAAGCACACGCCCTGCAATGTTTTTAACGTGAGCATGATGCTTCGCTCAGTAGGTCTTTCTGTCAATTATTACAGAGTCAAACATCCTGATTCACTTCATTCAAGGCTCATTACAATTCCTCAGCTCTTTCTTGGGATTAAACGGTTATTTGAGATATTTATTAATTCAAGGGAAAACCTGATGCATTCATAAATAAAGCTGTTTCCTACCAGAGAAGATTCAAATTAGGAAAAACACAGAATAAAAAACATGCAAAGTGAAAAAAGTAACAAACCTAATGGTCAAAATAAACTAAAAAACAAAACAAAAAAAAAAACATGGTTGAGCCACTCTATAGTTCATGGAGATGATCAGAACAGATCCAAATAAAACGGCCTTCAGGCAATGGATCAATACTTCTTCGCTCAGCGTCACAGCGCAGCTGCATGCGCACGAGGCCCTACGACAGTAACAAGTTTTCAGTTTAGATTTGTGAGACGAAAGCAGCCGAGTGCCACGTGGTAGTGGTTACATAAAGCATGGTGTTCAAGAAAAGAAAAGGCGAGTTAAGAAACAAAGGCTGATGCTTCTGCTTGGTTTCTCAGTCAGCTTCATCCTCAGACTCCTCCTCCTCTGCAGTCTCCAGCCAAGTGAGCCACTGGTTGACCTGATGGAAGAAAGAGGCAGTCTCACACCAGATGGAAGCATTCAGGCGCCATAATAGAATAAACAGAATGCCTTTTTGTGCTCCCGACTCACAAACCACAAGTTTACATGTGTTGGGAATGTACCTGGAATAAAGCTTTTCCTTTTCCAGGGAATTCTTGGGTAACGTCTTCTTTCCACAAAAGGAAGGCTTCTTCTTCAATGATCTCCATATCATAGAAATGAGCAAAGTAGCGCAGCAGCATACCTTGTTGGAGACAAGAACAATTTACAAATCACTTTACAGACGTGTTACTTCAGGTGAAATCAAGATTTCATTAAAGCCTCCAAACATCTACTGTTGCCGATTGTCATATATAAACACTGTTGTCAAAAAACAAAAAACGATCTACGGTACCTTTTGGGAAGCTGCTGGCATGGCAGTGCACCTGCAGAGCGTAGAGGGCGCTGACCTGCAGCTCGGCATGGTCATGCAGGAACTTCTGCATGACGGGTTTGAAGGCCAGCAGCAGCTGCTTCTCCTGCTCCAGCTGCTCTTTGGAGGGAGCTGCCAGCTGATCATCGCCCTCCGTCATGCCCAGCTCCTGGAAGATGTACTGCAGGAAACTGGCAAAGACCACACACACATTAGGTGAATAAACTAAAGAATTCTTGTGCAAAATCTGGATACAGTAGTTTCTAGACACTTCGCGGTTCGACATTCGTAGACTCGCTCTTTTGCAGGTTTTCAACACAACGCTGTACACGACACTTTAATATTACTCATGTGATTAGGACGGTACGGGATAAAAAGTTTACGGGAGTGGGAACCAACCAATAGGACAAAAAACAAACACAACTTTAAATGGAAGCCATTATTTTGTAGTTTTCTTTCAATAAGCCCACACTAACGCAACTCAAATGAACTACCGGTACACTACCCAGAAGCCAACAGTGCTTACAGCCACTGCTTTCTGCTGAAAAGCAGGTAAAGTTTAACAACGCAAAGTCAGAAGTAACGACCCATCTACGAAGCTCACAGAACTGGCAGGAAAAGACACAAATAATCCTGAAGAGCAACTATCCACGTGCACATCAACCTGGACGGGGCTGTGGGCTTCGTCGCTGCAGGGTAGGTCTGCTGAACCGGAACCGAGCCCAACCAGAACAGAGCTGCTGGTCTGCGGAGCTGGTGAGTACTCATACAATTTTACAGTACTGCACAGTACATATACATACGTATCCTGATGCATGCTCAATAATCCAGGTAGAAAAATCTAAAAAAAGTTAAGTCTGGTCCTCTGGACATTCAAAAAACAAAAACAAACAAAATTGTAGAAACGTTTCGTCTTTCCTCCAAAAGACATCTTCAGTCTGAGGTGCTGTGTTCAGCTCAGTCTAAAGGCTCCCGTATAGCTCTGCGTACGTCCATACGCAGCTGTACGCACGTACTATGCAGAGGTACAAGCGTACTCCCGCAGGGCATGTACGCACAAAGCTCAAATTTTACGACTGCATACACAAACGCGGCGTCGCACAATAAACTGCCCGGCGCCGGACTGTTTTGTATGTGACACAAATGTATTAAATTCCCCTTCTTCATCCCTGATCTGGCCTTCTCTTTTGTTTTTTTGCCAAAAGGCAGTGATAGCTTCCTCCTCCGTTGACTCCATGACTGAAATGATGAGAACTGAACAAATTTGTCACGAGCTAATTAAACTCGGGTCCAGCGTGGCTGTGGGAGGTTCTGGAGATTTCCTGGTGTGCTGGTCTGATGTGTGGGCTGCAGGACCAGCGCTCCCTGTTTTTTTTTATTTTTTAGAACTTTTTATTAACATATAAACACAAAAGACCGCTGCGGCTGCCAGCTCTCGGCTTTCCCCCCCCCCCACCTGTCAATCAATTCAGTGCTGCTCAAATGATCGTCAAGAATTTGGTACGAAAACGCGAGAATGTACGCAATAACGTACGCTGGGGTGTGGGGCTGAACTGTCTGCGTACAGCATGCGCGTACGGACCTACGCAGACCTATACTGGAGCCTTTATAAATAGCACCCTCTCACAGTGGATCAACCAATTTGCTGCTGACAGCCAAATCACATGATCGAGGAGGACCATCAGCCTAACGATGGATCATTAGCACCCTGATGGCTGTTTGCTATTCACAGAGGGCTGAGTGATACTAGCAATAACAGCATTGTCCCCCTCTTACAATGCTGTTATTGCTAGTATCACTCAGCCCCTTGTGAATAGCAAACAACCATCTGGGTGCTAATGAGAAAATGTGCAAAATATGAACAAGTTCAAAATTCCAGCAACGTGAGAGCAAACCTTGCAACTCACAAGAGGTTATCAAGAACTCTTGGTAAAAATAATATAATAATAATCACAAACAGCATTCATGAAGAAGTTTCTACAATGGTCACAACAGTAAAACAGTAAAACACCGTTCAGTCTAATCAAGATCCTCAAAGCGCAAACAGGTGAGTGTTCAGGTCTTCGTGACAACAGTTTCCATCCCTTACCTTGTCATAAGGATGTTGACAAAGCCTTTGTCAGTGTGAAGCCTGGGTGAGATATTGTCTTTAATCCACTTGTAGATGGACTGTGGAGAGGGGTCCGCTTTAATCTGCTTCAGCAGCTCCTTTTCCAGCTTCAGCAACGGGAACAGGAAGCTCAGTCCTTTCCCTTCCAGAATTTCCAGCATGCGGTCCCTGTTCTGATCGATTTCTTTCACAAAGACAACGTTTGTATTAATTACTGGTCTTTTAAATGTTAAAATCGTAGGAGGACGGGGCTTTACCTGGAAGCATCTTCTGCATGTTGACCTTGCTCTGCTGAAAAAGTTCTGTGAACCACTCGCGGTCTTTCAGCTTGGCCGTTTGCTGCAGGCAGAGCAGGAAAAGGGGGAAGTGGGTGCCGTTCTCCAGGGGGTGAGCCAGCTCCGCTACGCTCACCAGCTCTGCGATGATGGCCTGAGCTGCAAACTGGGCCAGGTAGGACTTCACCAAGGGCACGTCCACCTCAATCTTGGGGCACTGGTCCAGGACGTTAAGGAAAGCCTAAAGTTGTGAGGGAAAAAACGTCCGTGTTGAATGCGAATCAAACGCCTAACGATGTAATAAATGTAAAATAAACAAATAAAAATGGACGTTTGTGTGCTCAGAACATGCAGACTCGTT
Source organism: Garcialebias charrua (assembly GCA_038048925.1). NCBI lineage: Eukaryota > Metazoa > Chordata > Actinopteri > Cyprinodontiformes > Rivulidae > Garcialebias > Garcialebias charrua. The sequence goes on from JBBPBX010006070.1 coordinate 57,755, forward strand.
ACAGGATGAATGATGTCATCTACCTGCAAGAAGTTCTCTCCGGTGATAAGACCCTCAGTGCCGAGTGCGTGGATCAAAGTGCTGACGTGCTCTTTGTCCTCATCGGGTTGGTCCAGGGAACACATGATCATCTTGCTGAGCATCTCTGGCAGGAAATGCTTCGGAGCCTTCATCTCTCGCACAGCACTCACAGCCTCAGTCAGGTTCTTAGTGTTCAGGTACTCAGTCATAACTACCTCCTGAAATGCAGAGGGGGAAACTCGTTTGTTTTGTAAAAAAACATTTTAATCCGTGTCCAAAACAGCTTGAGGCTATGTCGTACGTCTTTACAAAGTCAAGTTCTTGTGCTCTAATCAACCACATCCAGATGAGTAAAACTAAATGATTAAAACCTAAGATTTGTCACACATACCTGCAAACTCAGAAGGGATGAAAAAGGTGACAAAACGTTGCACCAATCACAGTGACTTTAGGGGTGCAATTGACTGTTATTTTGTTAATTTTTATTTAGTTTTATTGGTAACACAACATGCCATTTTACTAAACAATGGTGACACTCAAATGCACATATAAAAATAAGAATATTAACTTTACCCAATGAACAGGTGACATTTTAATAACCAACAGTGAATTTAGGAGGGGCTTTTTACAGTTTTCTGATTTAGTTGTTCTGAGTCTAACTATTTTACTTTCCAGACATGTGTTACCTGGGCTCTTTCTCATTCACAGCATAAGGAAAATTTTTCTCTTTAACGACTTTTGACTTTAGGAAAAAATACATTTATTAACATATCCCAATATAATTAGGACATACACAAAAAAGATGGCAAGTCAAAAATAAAAAGAGGCGTTCATACAGAGCAGAGACATTATGTTTTCTCACTTTGAAACAGAACAAAGTATAGTTCTTTAACAAACTTTTTTACTGCTGCTGTTTTTTTTACGACTACGAATTTTACGACTCGGTCACGTTTACGTTCATCTCTGTGGTTCTCCCGTGTCGTGTCGTCACTTTTAAAACCTGCATGTCGCGGTTTTTTATTTTATTTTTATGAAGCGTCGAGCTCCCACACTTTAGAGGACTTGGTCGAACAATTTTCTCTGCGTCGAACATTTGTAAAATTGTCTTAATTTCCTTTGAAAACACCGCCTCTAATCTGCTTCCGCCTCCCCACTCACCCTGTTCAACTCGCGCTGCAGTTTTTTTTTTTTTACTTTATTCAGTTCAAAGATTTCGCTGTCATCCCCGCCCACCATCGTCTGTCTTGAGACTGTGATTGGCTAAATCTCGTGCCCCAACAAAGATGTTTTATTGTCGACAAGATGACTTGCTGTGTCTTGAAATCCAGTCAGTGGGAAATGATGCATTCTAACTGTCACGGGTCTGACAGTTAGAATGCCCCGAAAACAAAAACTCATCGGATCTACACGAATCACGTAAATTATATATTTTACTTTGAAAACGCCGATTTTTGCCGAAAGGTGACTAGTTTGCAGGTATGGTCACATCATCTCTGCGTTCTCCCCGTCATGTGTCAGAAACTTGTAGTCAGGTTTTTGGAGTGAACATTGAACACTTGCACCCACCGTAGTCTTCAGAAGTTCTTCCTTGGCAGGAGGGGGCTTCTTGACGGTTTTCTGGGGTTTCTCCTGGATAGGCGGAGGGTTGGTCTTCAGGCCAAGCTGTGGAGGCTGACCGCAAAGATCGGCTCAACGTTTTAGAACAAGCCTTCTAGTTTAACGACAAGCTTAAAGTTTTTGAAATCAGTGCTTTTAAATATATAATTTCTTCAATTGTAGTTTTGCTGCTTTCAGTTCTAAACTGTCAAGTGAGCTGCCCACCTGTCCTAAAGGAGGGGTTTGAGAGCGTGGAGGTTGGGCACTGGGAGGCATCAGTGTCGGTATCTGAGGCTGAAGCTTCGGCACCTGGTTCTTGTTGAGCAGGAATGACTGCGCAGGCCTTAAGCTGATCTGCGGACCACACAAGAAAGCATACAGTTATCCATTTCCTTCAGCATTTTGAATCTGCGTTGTAGTGGCAAGTTATGCCCTCATACTTCATCATTCAAGTCAGCGGACCTGCTATAAGTTTGAAGATGAGAGGAAGGATAGAAAAGGGAGAAATGTTAGACGGAGCAAAGAGCAGGGAAAGACAAGTACAGTAGCAGGTTTGTTCCTCAGAATAACGCGTCTTTTTAAAATCACTGGGCATTGACACTCAAAAAGGAAGTGAAGCAGCATCTAGTCATCGCTGCCGCTGGAATTATCTCATTTTTATATTTTAAAGGCTGCAAACAGCAGGAAAACGAAGTCGGCAGACATCTGGACAACTTAGAAATATTAGCTTTGGTTACTTCGTCTGCATTGAGCTGTCCTTTCTTGCTGAAACGTGGAGGCATGTCCTTGGACTGCACCTGCGACTGACTCAAGTGGTTCTGGTTTAGGAAATGCTGGTTCTGAACCTGTCAAAATCACAACAGTATTGAGAAAATAAAGATTTGCCTTCGTTTCCCCTTGAACATTTGCACAATGATTATTCAGCAGGATTACCTGGTTGGACTTCACAAAAGACTTGGGCCCCGTGTCAAACTGTGACTGCGGAAGAGGTGCAACATGGCTGTTGTGGCCATTGAAGAGCGGGTTAGTGCGATGGCGTCCCATAGTGGGCGAGTACCGGTCTTGAATAACCCCTGGGCCAGTTCCAATCCCACTGCCTGAGAAACAAAGCACCAAAAGTGATGCAAGTTCAGAGTCCACATAGAACCCACAGGTGGATGCATACAAGGGTTTCTAAACCACCTACCTGGCATCTGTCCAAACATGTCAGCCAATCCCCCGAGAGTCTCCCTGTCCAGCCTCATTCTGTTGGGCAAGAAGGGGCTTTCCAGGAAGAAGTCCATCCTCATCCCTTGAGACATTGGTGCTGGGATGAAAACACCCAAATCCTACACAAACATACCAGTAAATGACTGGATTTCTTTTTTAAACAGCACCTCTCCACTGTGAGAGGTTGCTATTTATAAGACTGAGCTGAATACAGCATCTCAGACTGAGGAAGTTTTTCAGACGAAAGACGAAACGTTTCTACAGGTTTTTTTTTTTTGAATGTCCAGAGGACCAGACTTAGCTTTTTTTTTTTTTTTTTTACATTTTTGGGCTCTAGTGGCCTTTATTGTAGAGGGAGAGGGCGAAACGGGCAGAGAGAAGGGGAGACACTGCAGAAACAGCTCGTCGGGTCTGGGACGCGAACCCGCAACGCCCGCAGAGAGGCAAAACCTCAACATGTGCCGCGCGCTTTATCCACCACACCAAAGCGGCGGCACACCAGACTTAGCTTTTTTTTAAGGTGTTCAGTATAACAATTTGAAATGGCATTGAAATGACCCTAGATTTTGTTTTTCTTAGGTTCCTGTCAGCAGCACACCAAACTGCTTCTTTGCATTTCTCATATATACAGTATATACCGTAAACACCGGTGTATAATACGCACTTTTATTGCTCATTTGAATGTCCTGCGTATTATACAGGTATTCCCCGATTTACGAGCGAGATCCGTCACAAGGGGGCGCTCGTAAACCGGAAATCTCGTAATTTGGAACGGCCGCCATTGCTCTCGTAAACCCGGAAGTCCGCTCGTAAATTTCGCCAGCGCACCTAAAAACACTCTATTTTCATCTATAAACTACTTTTGAGTGCATAAAAATGATCGGAAACGTGTGTTTATATGCTTAACTTGCTAACTGTAGTGAAAAAACACATGAAAACTCAGTATTTTTTTCGTTTTTTCCAAAAATTCGCAACCCGGAAGTCCGCTCGTAAATTTCGCCAGCGCACCTAAAAACACTCTATTTTCATCTAAAAACTACTTTTGAGTGCATAAAAATGATCGGAAACGTGTGTTTATATGCTTAACTTGCTAACTGTAGTGGAAAAACACATGAAAACTCAGTATTTTTTTCGTTTTTTCCAAAAATTCGCAACCCGGAAGTCCGCTCGGAAGTCCGCTCGTAAATTTCGCCAGCGCACCTAAAAACACTCTATTTTCATCTAAAAACTACTTTTGAGTGCATAAAAATGATCGGAAACGTGTGTTTATATGCTTAACTAGCTAACTGAAGTGAAAAAACACATGAAAACTCGGTATTTTTTTCGTTTTTTCCAAAAATGTGCAGCTCGTAAGTCTGGGACCTCGCAGATCAGAGCGCTCGTAAATCGGGGACTACCTGTACACCGAAGCGTATCATCTACAGATTTTTCCCCATATTTTTAGACCCATTTTTGGCTCTGATTCGCTTTTTCATTTTGGCCTAAAAATGGTGCAGTACCAGTTTCAGCCGCTATGGGCGCTAATGCACCCTGTACAGTAGTCTGTTTACCTGCAGACTGTACCTGGAGGCGTATCCTGGCGCCATCTAGTGGCCATAAAAAAGACTGTCACGGCAGCGCGTATTATACACCGAAGCGTATTATCTACCGATTTTTCTGATTTATTTCCAAATATTGGCCAAAGCGTATTATACACCGGAGCGTATTATACACCGGTGTTTACGGGTATGTGGAGCTCCTGAAATGATTCAACCTTCTCCTGACTCACCCTCACTGCATCCTGACGGACTTGGTTAATCGTCTTTGGTCCGTTGTCGATGAAAGCCTTGCGGGGGACCCAGTTGTTTTCTCGCAGTTCCACCGTGTCTTGCAGCAGGAAACGGATCCTAGCAGGCAGCTCCTTGTTGTTCATTAAGGAGTACATACGGCCAAAGTACTGATCCATTAAAGACTGGTGTGAGGAGAGGAAGAGGGAGTAAACAGGTGCAGTTTAAGCAGACTTTAGTTTAGTCCAGGTAGTGTTAAGACAGCCCTCCCACAGACAAACAAACTAAACCAAGACAAGAGACTGGAAAAAAAATAAAAAATACAGGCTTAAAATGACCAATCTTTTGAAAGTGGTGTTTCTGCTAACGAGCTGACCGTTATGTAGCCAATGTTCTGTGTATGATCAGTTTCCAAAGTTACAAAGACACCACTAACTTCAAACATGCCCCCGATGGCATCTTTAGCTCTTACCTTTGCCTTCTCGTGGTCGAGTCTCGGCCCCACTGTTCTCATTATCTGACAGAGGCATTCCAGATCCTCCCCAATGTCTTTGAGCTGTACTCTCTTCTTCTTTTCCAGAAGCTTCAAAAACATTGAGACAAAACGACAAGTGATCACACTGGGAGTTTACAAGTTGTACAAAATTAAATGGCAGTTGTTCAGCCGTCATCTGGCAGCATTCACCGAAACGTGGCTTTAGCAGAGGCTTTTCCAGAGCGGGCAACACTGAATCTTATCTGAAACTGCTGACTAAGGCTAAATACAGTAAGATTGTTATTCACGTTGGCGGTAATGACACTTAATTACACAAATCGGAGATCACTAAAATTAATGTTGCTTTGGTGTGCAACTTTGCAAAACTGTGTCGGACTCCGTAGTTTTCTCTGACCCTCTCCCCTACCTGACCAGCGATGACATGTTTGGTTGTAGGTCATCGTTCAACCGCTGGGTGTCCAGGTGGTGTTCTGACAACGACGTGGGCTACATAGATAACTGGAGTGCATTTTGGGGAAAACCTGGTCGCATGCGTTTTGGGGAAAACCTGGCCGCATGCGGAGAGATGGCATCCATCTCGCTATGGACGGAGCCGCTCTTCTTTATAGAAATTTGGCTGATTTTATTTGTCCCCCAAATTATTGACAACCCAGGGTCCAGTCCAGGAAGCAGAGTTGTAGTCCTCCACATCTCTCTGCTGCTTCTCCTCCGTTACCCACCCAAAACCCCAATGAAATGGTGTCAACTCACCCACGGCTCAAATAAATTTAAAAATCAGTTCCAAATATAGAAATCATAAAAATCTTATTAAAACACAGTTACTTTACCAGGACAAAATAATAAAATCGTTAAATTTGGTTTATTAAACATCAGATCTCTTTCCTCCAAGTCTCTGTTAGTTAATGATCTGATAACTGATCATCATACTGATTTATTATGTCTAACAGAAACCTGGTTCAAACAGGAGGATAAATAATGTACTACACACACGTGGAAACTCAACTTTTGATAGGGGCATTTTTAACGACTAAATGCAGCCACAAACCAAAATGGGCGTCGGCACATTGGTTATTTTTTACGTATTGAAGTGACTTTGGATTAGATTTATTTTGACAAAGTTTTATTCTATCCGAGCTGGCCATCGACAGAAGTGTGAACTTACACTATACAGTAAACTGTCAATAGAGCAGAAAACTGAACCGCACAAACAAAAAGGAACCTACTGTTTTGATGCACTTATGAAGGATAGATTCGTGGATGAGGTCGAGTTTGCCAAGTTCCCCGATGAATTTAATGTTGCCAAGCATCTTGATCTTGGCAATGGCACGCTGCTCCTCCTCCTCAGCAGTGAGAGGGTTGTCATGCTTGTCATAGACTGAGGACAAAAAGAGGAATATTAGATTAGCAGTGACGAGATGTGATTCTCATGTTCTGAGACACTGAAATTTGTTTGTTCATTATAATCAAAAATACAAGAAATAAAGTCTTGAAGGATTTCACTGTGTGTGACTGAATCAATGTAATCTACAAGTTTCACTTACTGAAATGATCGACAAAAAACATTCAATTTTTTTCACGATTTTCTGTTTTTTAGATGCACCTGTTGATCAAGTAGAATCTTACACATGGGTTTCATTTAGTTTCTATTTTCTTGTAGGTTCATAAAGTTCAATCACCATGTTTGATGATTATGGTAAATGAGTTCAGCACAATGTTATAAACCATTCCTTCCATTATACACCGATGTTATATAGCATGATTAAACTACCTTTTTACATATTTTCCTATTCGTATCGTTTTTCATATTTTCATACTTTTATACTATTACGAAAAACTCAGGACAGTGTTACACTTTTACTATTTTATGCTTATGTTTATTAAATGTTTTAGTGTTTAGATGGTTACTGTTGCACCGAGGGACTGAGAGAAACGCAATTTCGGTCCTGTGTATGTACTGTACATATTGCAGTTCTGACAATAAAGTTGACTTTGACATACATCTAATGTAGTAGGGGTGCGAATCTCTCAGTGTCTGGAGAATCGATTCGATTCCGATTTTTTTGTGTCACGATTCGATTCAAAATCGATTTTTCGATTCAGAAACAATTTTTGATTCAGAAATGATTTTTCTATTTAAATGGTCATACATTTAGTTTCAGTTTTGTAACTGACAAGCTGAAAAGAATAAACAACAATGTAAACAAATAAAACATTTATTTAAAACAATTTTAGGTTCCTTATTGTATCAAATTTTTTGCATCGTTTGATATTTATACCAAAAATAGGAACAAATACAGGAATGCATTAAATTCTGTAACTTAAATAACCAGTATTAGGTTAGCTTTTTGCTCTTTTACTTATAGATTATTGTTTGAATTGGTTGTTTGAACTCGTTTTGTTTTTGAAAAAAGGGGCAGATAAAATAAGATTTCTTCTTCTTTGTGCCACCTTTAATTTTATGTATTCTTTCATATACTATGAGATATAGTTTTATTTTCTTTATCTTTTGGGTTTTAATGTAAAAAAAAATTTTTTTAGATTTTGTTTTTATTAGAATCAATTATGAATCGCCAGGACTAAGAATCTAGATTCTTTCAAAAATCGATTTTTTTTCCTGCACCCCTATAATGTATAACAGCTGCCAAACTGCTACACAATCTGAGTACCGGTACTTTTATTATTTTAAGATGCATCTAAAGAATTGCTTTTTTTTCTTCCTTCTTATAAATAGTGAATCCCGAAAACTCAAACAACTTCAGTCACTGAACTGATGCTGAAGCACTCAATCCAGGACGTGAACTACGAGACTTACTTTCAACATTTCTGGTGCGATTTTCAAATTCATCTTGTAGCTTGGAAATCAGCAGTCTCCTGAAGGTCTACAACAACAAAAACAAACAAAAATATCATTGTTTACCGTTACCATAAGTTTACTGTGGACATGCGTACAAACACAATTAGAAATGTAGTCTGTTTAAATATTTACTGTGCTCTGCTTTTGGGATGTTTGGATTTCAGATGAAGGGCCATCAAAGTTTGGCGCGTCCTCTGCCAAGCGCAGACATAGCTGAGCATAGAGCGAGCTGTACTTTGGCTCTTCTAGGGCTTTGTCTACAATCTAAAACAAAGCAGAGAGGAACCAAAAAAGTCATTACAAAAAGTGGGAATGGCTCAAAGAGCAGACTGCCAAGTACAGATTAACATATCGGTACTGGTACATTTAGCAGAGCTCTACAGAATAGTGAAAATCATCACTTACCAGCAAGATGATTCCTTTAAGGACGAGTTTTGAATCTACGCCCACATTCAGGAGCTCAAGGCATAGCTTGTCAAACTTGTCAGGCGTAAGTTTGTTGAGTATGCTGAACAAACCAGAAGAAGAAGAGATCGATGAGGCAGCAAGAGTTGAAGACAGATTGAGTAAGAACATACTTTAACTAGAGGAACAAAAGTATTGCGTATGGCACATTATACTCCGCCAACAAATCATCGTACAGCAATCTATAGCAATGGCCCAGACAAGCAAAACATTGTATAACCGTGGACCTCGTTTTGTGACCTTAGCACTGAGGCGTTGAACAGATTATAGGACACGTTGTCTAGGGTGGTCCAAATTTGTCTCCAGTTTTGTTAAAGTATCTTGAACAGATCAGAAGTTATGGTCTGGACAAGCAAATACCTTATTTTAACTTTTCCCTTAATTTGTGATCTTGACCTTGGAGCTGGTGTGACTAAACAGTAGATGCAACATTCCATCTAGTGATGATGTGTATGAAGTTTTGATACAATCGATCAGAAGTGATAGGCGGAACGAGAGAAAGTTTATGGTTATATAGACAGAGACTAGTCAATTCAAGTCATCTTTATTTATAGAGCACAGTTAAAACAGATAAACTGCTATCAAGGTGCGTGACTATCCTGTCACGAAAACAAATTTTGCTGGGCGATTGCCTCAGAAATTATTGTGATAAACGATAATATTGTTTGAAATTTGACAACAATTAGTAATTATTGTCAAATATAAGGAGAAATGTTGGTTAAGTTTTGAGTGTAGTACATTTTTGGACCACTGGATGGCAGTATAAGACTGTTTAAACTAAAAGATGGATAGTGAGGGAGTGAGTATCGTGTCTCTTCAAGAAAAATGGGAGGGAGGCCCCTTGACGTGACACGGGCTGTCTCCATCACTCTCCTTCCTGTTTTTCAGTTTTCAAAATGGCGGACGCTCGGTGTGGTTTGAGCTCTTCAGCATAGAATTTTTCCACATAAAGCTTTTAATAATTTTTTTTTTTTTTAAATCAGTAAACAAGTTCTCAGCTTCTTTTTGCAGAGAAAAAACTTTTTACACGAAGGCACGAGTTTCAACTGTGAATTTTGGAGCTTCGACAAGACAGAGGTTTCCCCCCCAGGTCGGCCTGTTAGCTTAGCTTCTCGGCTTAGCTGCTTTTAATTATCCAAAAACTCGATTTTTGGACGGTTAAAACAGATTTTATAGAGAAAAGAGACAGGGATGGGTCAGTGAAGAGCACCAGAGTTGAGCTTTTTGTCATCCAGTGTCTTCAGTAGAAAGAAAGAGAGACACAAGAAACTATAAAGTCAATAAATGCATTTATCATGCGATTCATTGATTTGTTGTTTATCGTGACATGCCTAATGGAGACACCATAATACGTCCGCCTTTCAATGGGCATATAAAAATGAATAGTCATGCTACCACCAGCGAAAACAGCTTGGATCCAGGTAGAAACGTTTTGAGTTGAAAATGCATGCCACAACTAATGTAAATCAAACACATGGTACGGTAGTTTGCATAATAATTTCTCAGCTTGTGCTGCATAATTAGTTGCCTGCTTATGACTACAATCCTGATGGAAACATCTCATCTTTTAAAATTGTAAACATAGCCTGAAACAGAAGCAAACCAGGCTAAGCTGCCTTCAGCAAACGCCTGCCATCTTAAAGGTCCACTGACATGATTTTTTTACTATTCATAAAATTGCTCAAAATACAGTATATATATTTTAACATTTAAATATGTTCGTTTTTGCAAACAAAATAAATCACTTTAATTTTGCTTTAAAAATGATTTTGAACTTCAAGCCGTGTTTACGGTAATCATGGGAAATCCGATTACACACGAACGCACCATCTGTGACGTAGTGAGAGGCAGAGGGCTCTGGTCTCTTTAATAGCGGACAATTTAAAACCCGACAAATTTATCAATCTATGTGAAGATTTGAGCTATTTGTCTTCATTTTGGGAAGCAGAAAATAGTTTGGGTGATGGAACAAGAAACAACAGGATCTAATTTAGGTCTGATGCTGTATCAGACTTACCTTCATGTCGAGCTGCACACACCCGTGCACCGTGACAAGCCCAGAGCTCTGCCTCTCACTCTGCACACTACGTCACAGATGGTGCACGTCACAGATGGTGCGTTCGCGTGTAATCGGATTTCCCATGATTAAACACGGCTTGAAGTTCAAAATCACTTTTAACGCAAAATTAAAGTGATTTATTTTGTTTGCAAAAACATACATATTTAAATGTTAAAATATATATATATTTTGAGCAATTTTATGAATAGTAAAAAAATCATATCAGTGGACCTTTAAAGGTTCAGTCTGCAGTTTCTGTAGAACATCAGCACTTAGAAAAAATTTCAACAAGCAAAGCATTCTGATCCCTCCCCCTCAGAGCCATATATGGCTCTGCCCCCTTGTGGTCTGTTAAAATTCAAATTCAAGCTCTGTTTTTATTGGCTGATTCAAATTCAAGCTCGGTTTTTATTGGCTGGTTACAAACTTTGTTTTTATTGGCTGGAAAATGGCGGGTCACTTTTTCTTTTTAGAAATGCTTATTTACCACCTGGAGAAGCAAGGGGACAATATTTTTTTTAAGTTTTTTTCAGAGATTACCTCTCTAACATCAATCTAGTGACAGAGTGAAGAAATATGTTAAAAACATGTTGTTAGAAAAGTTACATATAGCAGCTTTAAGGACCTTTCTTAAATTTAAGAAACAACAAAAACGCAGCAGGAACACCTCACTTCACTCACAAACGATTTAAAAAGGATTCCTTGCATTTTTCTGAAAACGGACATTTGATCAAAACAGCTGCTGGGTATTTTCTTGAAATACTAATGCCAACATATCTCTGTGCAGGATCAAGACTCCTGCATATCTTTCTGAATTTGAACCTTACCCCCTCACTTTCCTGAAGATTGCATCATGTAGCTCTTTTTCGTTGCTGGAGTTGACATCTCGTCTAGTGCTTCGTGAAGGAACCCATCTCTGAACGCTTTGCCCTGGGGTTTTCCCCAGGAACTCGCTGCAAACAGACAAAAAGACCAAGCCAAACAGATTGTGATGACAGCGTTGATAGTAAAAACAAAATAAAAAATAAAAACCGGCATGCACACTGGCAAGTTATTTTTCTGTAACAGAACTAAACACAGTCATGCAAACAGGTTCACTCTTCTTAAAACTGATGCCATCATCTTTACTTGCACCTCATTTTAACCCTTGGAAGGTCTCAGAAAAAAAAAAGAAAAATCTGCCACATTTATTTTTGTCCAAGTTTTTATTTATTTTGGTGACATCAGTAAACTATTCTTGACAAAGACTAAACATCCTTCATTCCCACATAAGGGCATTAAACAAACCTGTTGCCGACAGTCTTGGGATTGTGCTGAGGTGCACCCCTACCACCTCCTCCCCCCGAAGAAGCACTGCAGAGGTAAACATGGAGCACATTAAGATCATATAACCTAATAAGTTACAGTACGGTACATCTGCATCTTTGGCTCACAAGAAGTAACTTTTTTTGTTATGCTTTCAGGTGGACCTCAGCCTCTGCGCTGAATGAACTGAATGAGTTCTTTGCTCGGTTCGAGGCAAGTAACAGCACACCAGCACATAAAC
>JBBPBX010006071.1:0-59072 GCA_038048925.1 Garcialebias charrua
GCCTCATGACCAGTTAAGCAAGTTTGTATTGTTTCTAAGATATTGCTCAAGGTTATGTTTTCAATTAAATAATGTTGGAAATTTGAAGGTGCATTGTAACCTTATAACACCTGACAATGTCGCTTCTAAAACAAAATTGGTATCAGCTGGTCAGACATTTTAGAAATCGGTGATAGGCCAGAAAACTGCAATCGGTGCGCCCCTAGTCTATTTACATAATGACGTTAATTTCTGGATGTCTGGCCCTCGAGCTGCAGGCTTTCAGAAACTGTTGCCCCCGGAGCAGTTTAGCGGAATAGCCCTGGTATAGGTTTAACCACATATTGTGCCCCTTGTCCACCGCTCAGCTTGGGTCGGCTCAGATCGGCTCAGTTCGGTTCGGCTCACATGTAGTTCTGTTTCCATAGCACTTCAGTCCCCCTTCTGTGGGTGGGGTCCAGAATCCTACTCGTCTTACCACATGGTGGCAGTAGTGTTCCCTCAAGCTATTTACTAGTAGCCACCACTAGAAGAAGAACACAATAAAGGCTTTGACAGAATGTTGTGAAAGAGATGTCATGCTATAATGAGTACCTCATGAGCTGTAATTTTTAAACCCAATTCATAATCCTACCTTGTTGCCTTCTTTAAACCCATGTATTTTCCAATTTAGTATTTTTACAATAAAGATGTATTAAAAACATATTTTATTATTTAGTTATGCACAAGGTGCTTGATAAAGTTGCAAAACCATATTTGTCTGAGCTGCTTCAACCTTCCTGCCCTCCTCGATCTCAGATCAGCTGAGCAGTTGCTGCTGACAGTTCTCGAAACTAGGTTGAAGCTCAGAGGTGACAGAGCGTTTGGCGTTGTTGCTCCCAGGCTGTGGAACTGTTCAGTGTCAGAGGCCTTCTCTCTTTCTGTTTTTAAAGCTCCACTGACATCATCTTTTAACTTTCCATAAAATGGCACAACATATATATATATATTAAGATTGACCCCTGATCGTTTCTGCTAAAACAATGTTAAATTAATTAGAATTCCTCTCGAAAATAGTTTAAAATTAGCGCCGTTTTTTTAACACGATAAATAGGGATTTCACCGTCGCAGGATGATGACGTCATGACAAGGAGCGTCTCTACTGCGCCACTTGAAAACAATGGAGGAGCTACAAACTCGATCCGTCCAATTTAGCCATTTAAAAGTTAATAATTTAGCGGATTGTCTTCAGAGAAGCCAAAGTTATTTCCAGTAAACAGCAGGTTATAATGTTTTTCAGCTCCTGCTGGTTTTTGGAGACTTCCACTTCATGAGGTGAGCTGCTGTGTGTGGTTACATGAGCTGCATGTGGACGAGGCAGAGAACATGTACATCATCTCCACAGCACTGAAATGGTAATATATTAGTTAATGTTTCTAATAATTATTCAACATTATCATTTATTAGTTTGTGTACAAAACAATTTGCACAGGCTCCTGCAGCTGTTGATTATTTTGCTTCAATTTGTCAGCTTTGTTATTTAATCCAGTCAACATGTTTACAATATTTCATATTTATTTTTCTATTTAATTTGGACATCACTTGGTGTTATAGTGGTGTATCATTAAAATGATGGAAATACTGTACATGACATTAGTTTGACCCATTGTCTTAATATACAGTATACTGCATATAATATATACTGTGTGTGTCTGTGTGTTTTATCATCAATTCACAGAAATATCTTCACCTGAAGAGTGCACCCAGGTGGTGGAGAACAAACCTTGAATAGAAACTAGACAGATGTCCTCTGCATCCAGACCTACAACACCTGGACATCAACGAGGGGTGGACGAGGAGGGTGTTGGAGTCTGAAGAAGTTCTGATTTTGCAGATTTACAGCTGTAAAGTGTCATTTTTAAGGAGCTGATGAAGTCAAACACCACTTGTTGATATATTTTAAACTCTATTTTTTTTGATAATCTGTTCATATTAATGTTTCCCCATAGGTTTTCATATATTTGATAATATGGGATGGTTTTACTTTAATAAAATGTTTTTTTAACATTCACCAATTTTGTTTTTACTAAAGTACTTTCTGTGAGTTGTAGATGAACGAATGAAATTAAAACAGATACACAAATATTCTCACAAAGAATAACTCAACACTAACAGATAATATAGTGTACTACTGTAACTTTATTTACACATAACTACATAAACACTTGGTTCATTGTTATCCTTTTTTTTCAAACAATATGTTCATTTGAACTGTCAGAAAAAATATTAAATTTATATTTTCATTGATTCATTTTCATGTCAATGCTCTGGCAAGTTGTAGTATTTCTGTAGTATTTCTGGTGTAACGTTGTCGCGGTCACTCAAGCACCAGACGTTCTGCTTCAGCCAACGCTTTATTCAAGTACACAAAACAACAGGCCAGTAAACTCAGAGTCACTGTTTGGCCGTGACCCACGCCAGAACTCCTCAGCCTCACAACAGGTGCTTCCAGCTTCTTCACAGAACCGCCACCTGTGTCCACTCTTCAGGTGAAGATATTTCTGTGAATTGATGATAAAACACACAGACACACACAGTATATATTATATGCAGTATACTGTATATTAAGACAATGGGTCAAACTAATGTCATGTACAGTATTTCCATCATTTTAATGATACACCACTATAACACCAAGTGATGTCCAAATTAAATAGAAAAATAAATATGAAATATTGTAAACATGTTGACTGGATTAAATAACAAAGCTGACAAATTGAAGCAAAATAATCAACAGCTGCAGGAGCCTGTGCAAATTGTTTTGTACACAAACTAATAAATGATAATGTTGAATAATTATTAGAAACATTAACTAATATATTACCATTTCAGTGCTGTGGAGATGATGTACATGTTCTCTGCCTCGTCCACATGCAGCTCATGTAACCACACACAGCAGCTCACCTCATGAAGTGGAAGTCTCCAAAAACCAGCAGGAGCTGAAAAACATTATAACCTGCTGTTTACTGGAAATAACTTTGGCTTCTCTGAAGACAATCCGCTAAATTATTAACTTTTAAATGGCTAAATTGGACGGATCGAGTTTGTAGCTCCTCCATTGTTTTCAAGTGGCGCAGTAGAGACGCTCCTTGTCATGACGTCATCATCCTGCGACGGTGAAATCCCTATTTATCGTGTTAAAAAAACTGCGCTAATTTTAAACTATTTTCGAGAGTAATTCTAATTAATTTAACATTGTTTTAGCAGAAACGATCAGGGGTCAATCTTAATATATATATATGTTGTGCCATTTTATGGAAAGTTAAAAGATGATGTCAGTGGAGCTTTAAATCTCTTTTAAAAACACTTTTATTCCTTGGCTTTTAACACGTGATCTTATCTTTTATGGCATGTTACCACACCTGCAGTAAGACTGGTATATGTATTTATTTTTGTATGCTTTTTATAGTTTTTAATTAACTTGTCTTTTATGTTATTGTACAGCACTTTGGTTGACCCTGTGGTTTTTAAAATGTGCTTTACAAATAAAGATGATTGATTTAAAACATCACACTGTGATCTTTGAAACTGCCAGTGTCTCCCTGGTAAAGCTGCTTCTGGGCGCAGATGATGGATGGATGGATGGATGGATGGTCTGTGAACACCTTGAGGAGCTGAAGGGGTGGATGTTGATGCCTGTGTCTCCCTGGTAAAGCTGCTGCTGGGCGCAGATGATGGATGGATGGATGGTCTGTGAACACCTTGAGGAGCTGAAGGGGTGGATGTTGATGCCTGTGTCTCCCTGGTAAAGCTGCTGCTGGGCGCAGATGATGGATGGATGGATGGATGGATGGTCTGTGAACACCTTGAGGAGCTGAAGGGGTGGATGTTGATGCCTGTGTCTCCCTGGCAAAGTTGCTGCTGGGCGCAGATGATGGATGGATGGATGGTCTGTGAACACCTTGAGGAGCTGAAGGGGTGGATGTTGATGCCTGTGTCTCCCTGGTAAAGTTGCTGCTGGGCGCAGATGATGGATGGATGATGGATGGGTAGATGGATGGTCTGTGAATTCTTTAAAGTCCAACACCCACCATGTTTTCAAATTGCATCGCCATTAATATTTATTAGTTTATTTAAAAAAAATACAGGAGCGATTACTTATATTGTGGAGAAATAACGGTAAATGTGTTATTTCATAGCAGATTTTAGCATGCAGCTCTGGGAAAATCTGCTCCTCTCCATATATGGGCATTCACAAGGGCATTCACGTCACCAAAGTGACGCCTTGGAGTTACAGGCGAGCAGAGGAAAAGAAAAAGGAAGCATTTTTAAATATTCCCTAAAGCTGCCTGTTGATTAATCCTGCTGTCGCTCACTCATATTCTGAGCGAGCATCCACTTAGACATACTAGTTTAATTCGTTTGATCGCGACAAATTCATTCATTTCCGCATCGACTTTTTATTCTCCCCCCGTGACCAAAGGCAGTCAGAGCCAGCCGCGCAGCTGAGCTCTGCGTTCGAGCTCCCCGCGTGCTTCCCGACCCGTGCTCCTTGCAGCTGAGGAGAGCAAATGCATACACTCGAGGGAGCAAATTACACCGGCACGAGGAACTTCAAAGGAACGAGGAACGAGGAGCCAGGGACGCGCGCGGCTCGCAGCTCGCTCCTTTGGGCAGATGAGAGCAACAACAGGTCCGCAGCGGTGTTATAAAATAAATAATAAATAAAATCAGAGCGCTGGTCCATATACAGTACACACAAATGCACCAGGAAATATGCAGGAAATATGCAGTTTTCTCCTACTCTCTCTCATAAACCTCCATGGAAACGCACTCCTACCTTTCTGCTTTCTGGGTGGAGATGTCACAAAAGTCACATGACCCTTCGGGACTCTTCGGCCAGGTTTCCGGATTCATTCGGGAATGTTTTTTTTTTTTTTTTTTTTTAACCCTCGCCTGGCCCAAATGCAAAAATGAAAATAAAATTCATAAAATACTACAGTAATTCTCCAATATGGTGAATTGTTACTGTCACGGTGGGTGTTGTCCTTTAACTTTAAACTGTCCAAAGGACTTTGGCCACTTTGAATTTTTGACTGTTTTTGTCTGACTTCATCCTAGAACCAAATAATTTATAACGTAATAACAGTTGAGCAGATTCTAATAATCTTTGTGGCTGCTTCCAACTGACGAAACACCGGCACAGATTCTTTATTAGCAGAGAGGATGGTTGCACAACGGTTTTCCAACTGACGATACACGGACACGGCCTTTTGGTGTAAACTGGCGCTTTAATGAATGCCGTGAGAACTACAGAAATAAGAGTCAGAGTCAGAGAGTCAGAGAGTCTTTATTGTCATTTGCACCGCGTGTGGTACATGTGATGAAAACGAGATTATGTACACGGGGTCCCAGTTACATCCAACAACAAATGCAAGAGAAAAACAGTAATAACATCTAGAATTAACTAAGAAAAACATCAACTAGTAATACACTAAGCCTAATATAGTGGAAATAAACAGCAGCACGAACATGAGTTTGTATGAGCAGATGGTCACAGATGAACACAGATGAACACAGCAACAAGAAAACAGATCAGCATCAGCACAATGTGATATTTTGCAGTGTTTATTTTTTATTTTATTTTTATTTATTCATGAGTCTAACAGCCTCAGGGTAGAAGCTGTTCCTCAGTCTAGTGGTTCTACATTTGATGCTCCTCAACCTCCGTCCTGAGGGGAGTGGGGCAAAGAGTGAGTGTGCTGGGTGAGTGAGGTCTTTCATGATGCAGGTGGCTCTTTTCCTGCATCTGGAGGTGTAAATGTCTGTGATGGTGGGGAGACTGACTCCAACAGACTTCTGTGCAGCCTTCACCACTCTCTGTAGAGCTTTCCTCTCTTCAACTGTGCAGCCTCCATGCCACACGTTGATGCTGGAGCACAGGACGCTCTCCACTGCACACCTGTAGAACGAGGTGAGAACTGGGCTGCTCAGACCAGCACGTCTCAGCCGTCTGAGGAAGTAGAGTCTCTGATGACCTTTCTTGATCAGGCTGGTGGTGTTGTTGCTCCAGCTGAGGTTATCATTCATGTGTACACCCAAGTATTTGTAGCTGGAGACCACTTCCACTGCAGACCCACCTATTTTCAGTGGGGCGTGGGTGTGTTTGTTCCTTCTGAAGTCCACAATCATCTCCTTTGTCTTCTTCACATTCATGTGAAGATTATTCTCTTTGCACCAGCTCTCCAGATGTTCCACCTCCTGTCTGTAGCTGGACTCATCATTGTTTGTGATGCATCCCACCACCGCTGTATCATCTGCAAACTTAACAATATGACAGCCTGGAAGTGTGGCTGTACAATCATATGTGAGCAGAGTGAACAGAAGGGGGCTCAGCACACATCCTTGAGGAGAGCCAGTGCTGAGGGTTATGGTGGAGGAGGAGAAGTTGTGGATCTTCACGGACTGTGGTCTGTCTGTTAAGAAGTCTAGTACCCAGTTACAAATAGAGGGGCTTAGTCCAAGTGTAGATAGTTTGTCTATCAGAGTTTGGGGGATCATGGTGTTGAAGGCAGATGTGAAGTCCACAAAGAGCAGACGCACGTATGAGTCCTTCTGATCCAGGTGGGTGAGAGCAGTGTGGACCACGGAAGAGATGGCGTCCTCTGTTGATCGGTTCTCACGGTATGCGTATTGATGAGGGTAGGGGTGGGCCATATCGTCTCGTCTACGATAATACCGGTGGATTTTTTGACACCGGTGAAAAAAAATTATATCGCGGCATCCTATGATGACGTCATTTGACTGCGTCACTTTGCGATAACGGTGGTTTTGTGGAGGAACGCGGACCGCGTGAAGCAGCAGACAGCAGCCGGTGTTCCGTGGAGACTGCCTTCATGTGGAGATGCCCTACATTTTGTTAATACGCATGCGCGCGCACACCGAACCCGAGGAGGAGGAACGAGCTAGCATTAGCCTCATAGCTGCATCCTCGTAGCTTCACCGGGCAGCCGGCTTTGAGCGATCAGAGGTCCCTGGAGCTCGCCTCGATGTCGGACTGGAAGCCGAAGACATCGGGGGACAACGCGCTAACTTGGAATAATAAAGCCGACAACCTTTTAGGAGGTGCGTGCAGCTAAACCGGACTGCCCGGAGCTGCGGGTTTGGGGGCTAAAATGCTAACAGCTGAACGCGGCGCGCACAGACTGCGGCGTCGGTAAGTCATTAAAACTTTTTCTGTCTCCAACTGTATGAAGTTAGGATACTAACAGTCCTTCTGTAAAGGGTTTAAACTGCGTGGTGCTACAGAAAGCTGCGAAGCTCAGACGTAACGCAGCGGTGCTAACAACTGGAGCTAACAGCTGGAGCTAACAGCAAACTGATGACAGAAGCTGCCGCTTAAAGTAAGAAATTATTATTTTTATTTACTGTATGCTCTTTTAAAATGTGTTAAAGTGTTAGAATAGTCATTACCGCACACCTCAGTGGCGGCTGGTGCGGTATATATATTTTTGCTTGTTAAATATGAATATTTTTTTTGTATTCTGGTGACTGTTGTGAAATATCGTCTGATATCGTTATCGGGGTATTTCAAAAAATATATCGTGATATCATTTTTTGGTAATATCGCCCACCCCTAGATGAGGGTCCTCGTTGATGTTGACGGTTGCCTTGATGTGGGTCATGACCAGTTTCTCAAAACATTTAGCGACTATCGGGGTGAGGGCCACCGGTCTATAGTCATTCAGACCAGTCACTGTGGAGCTCTTTGGGACTGGGATGATGGTCGCGGTCTTCAGGCAGGTGGGAACTGACTCCAGTGCAAGTGAGGTGGTGAAGATGTCAGCCAGCACCTCACAGAGCTGGTCCGCACATTCCTTCAGAACTTTCCCTGGGATGTTGTCTGGTCCGGTTGCTTTATGAGGATTAATCTTTCTGAGACTGCCTCTCACTTCTGCTGCGGTCACTCTGAGATGCTCTTCATCTGGTGATGAGGTGAGTCTGGTGCTAGCTGGTCTGTTTGGATCATCAAAACGTGCATAAAACTTATTGAGGGCATCAGGCAGAGATGGGTCCCTGGGGCATTGTTTGTTCTTGCCTTTGTAATCTGTTATGCATTTAATACCCTTCCACATGCTCCGTGGGTCTTGTGAGGTGAACTGTCCCTCGATCCTCTGTGCATACGTGGCCTTGGCCTTCTTAATGCCATCCTTCAGTTCTTTCCTGCTCTTTCTCAGCTCCTCTTTATCTCCTGACTTGGACCCTGTTTACACGGACACTGTGTGGGGGAAACGGATGTTTTGGGTATGTTAATTAGGTGAAAAGTTTTGCGTTGACACGGTCGAATTTTGTGGATACGACTCTCTCCCCCTCCACCCCCCGTCCTCACGATTTAACTGTAGTTACCATGCTGGGCCGTTAGATGGCGCTGTGATTATTGGAACCTTCACTACTGCACATGCGTGCAGCCTGAGGTAAACAGAGCAGCTGCCTCGTCTGTTTTCCTCTCTGGCTAAAATCAGCTAACTACAAGTTGTTGTCAACAAGTTAACAACAAGTTAAAGCTGGAATTTGGATAAGAGTCAACAGATTTGACACCAAGCGGGACTCTCTTCATCTACCAAGCTCCACACCAGACAGACGCTGAGTGGACTGTGGACCAGAACCGCTGAGCGGGCTGTGGACCAGAACCGGACATTACTCTGTGATAAACAGCTGACTTACAGCAGGTAAATCAACGTTCTTAATATAATGTTTGCTCTTGTTTACTTTGATCACACAACAACTGAGTTTTTATTTATTTATTTATTTCTGCCAGGTGGAGCTGTCGTTCCAACAGGCTGATGGTTCGGCGGTTCTGATGGGTCCAGATGAACACACAGCAAGAGTCCAGTTCATTAACGTAGTTACAGTTCGGTTCACGTGTTTTAATAGTGTGTTCAGTTTAATTCTCAGTGTTTGTGTTACGTAAAGTTTGTGGTGCTGAATAAATAAATAAATAAAAAATAACCTGGTGTCTTCATTTTCACAGCACGTTAAGCACTGTTAAAAAAATGTAACGAGTCCAGATAGATACTGTAGTTCAGATAAATTTACATCTCCCACGCCAACATAAATACTGTTTATTATTGTTAAACTGTTATATTTTGCAACGTGACACGTGAAATGTCAGTGTCTGCGCGTGCGAGCTGCGCGCATGTGTTCAAACAAAAGCTCCACGGGAGATGTTTACATTATCAGCGGGGGGTCAGCGAAAAACTTCCACCTTGAGAGCAGGGTCAGAAAAGTATCGGTGTCATCGAGGGGGGCCAGCAGCGTCGTGTAGGCGATAAGCAAAGTCGCAAAGAGAAAGTAGCGGTTACACTCAAAATACGCACCGTGTAAACTGGCCCTTGAATGCAGTGTCCCTGGCTGCTAGCAAGGCGTGAACTTCTTTATTTAACCAGGGTTTCCGGTTCGGGTAAGATTTAACATATTTTTTTATGGATACATTTTCAAAGCATGTACTGATGTAGCCCAGGACTGAGGAAGCATAGAGTTCCATATCAACTGAGCTTCCATCAGTAGCTGCTTCTCTGAAAACAAGACAGACAGACGGTACAAAATAAAATGTAAAACAGTAAATCAGTAAAAACAGTAAAACAGTAAAAACAGTGAAACAGTAAAACATGCTTTAACAAAAAATACCTCGTGGCCGCTCGTCGTTAAAGAAGTCCTAGGCAAACTTTTCTTGTCCTATACAGTACATTCTAAATAAACATATAAAATATTAGAACATCATGACTGACAGATGTACAATATTTACAACAGTTATAAATACCTTCAGTCATATACATTCTTCAGTCATATACATTCTTCAGTCCTATACATTCTTCAGTCTTATACATTCTTCAGTCAGTGAACCACCAAGGCTGCTGCGCGTCTGTCGTCTCTAGGCAACCGCTCATGTGTGTGGAGCACAGAAAATCTAGCCCCTCCCCTTCGTTCACACAGATCTTGTGACAACGGCACTAACAGAACAAACCCTCACAACAAAACAAATGCATCCTGCACAAATATCACACTTTCAAAGCATAAACTAAACAAACCAAAACCAAAATATTCTAACTACTGAACAACAAATATTAATTCTTCTTTTAATACATAAATCATTTCAGTGACACTTACACTCCCACCAAAATCACCAATTGGTTCTCAATGGGATTTTTTAAAAGAGTGTCAATCTTATTCTATTTACTGTGTGTGTCAGTCTCAAGTAAGGTCACTACCTTGTGAATAGGTCTTTCTAGGTATATTAACCTTGTCAGTGGTTTTCCTTTGTCGAATGTAGTTTCACTAGTCTTTATTTTCACTTTTCGAACCTTGCCGTCTAGACTTTCTAAAGTCTCTGTTACTAAAGCTAGTTTCCATTTACATCTTGGAGCATTATCATCCTGTAGAATCACAATGTCGTTCACTTGCAGGTTTCCTGAAACTTTCTGCCATTTCTGACGCTGTTGGAGATTCAGCAGATATTCTTGCTTCCATCTTTGCCAAAACTCATTTGCCAGAAATTGTACTCTTCTCCATCTTTTGTTCAAGTACAAATCCTCTCTGCAAAACTGTCCTGGAGGGGGTAGAATAACTGAAGACTTCATTGTTAATATGTGATTGCGAGTTAATGGCTCTGGGCCCAATGGATCATTAAGATAATCCACACTTAAGGGTCTGCTGTTAATGATGGCCATTGTCTCGTACAGTAGCGTTCTAAGACTGGTTGTGTCGAGTCTGTTTGAGGACTTGTCTAACGTTGCTGTTAAGCCCGAGATACACTGAAGCAGACTCCGTATACGCGCGTATACGGAGCCGCTGCTACACTCGGCTTTCGTTCTCGCGTAGATTCTCGTGTTTTTGCTCCAAATTCTAACGTCATTTCCTCCGTACCGTCACTTCCGATCGTCACTTCCGCTAGTTTTTCGCTCCAAACGCTCGCGTTCTCCTTGTTGTAATATGAGCAGCTGAGCACGGAGTGCTTTTCCTGCAGCCCACAGCCCACCACAGCCCACCAGGGAATATATAAAACATCGCGCACCCAGGTAGGACCTGAATTCATTCATTTCATTCATCGAGTGAACGGAGGAAGAAGCGGTTACTTGACTTTAGGCAAAAAAACAAAAGAAAAGGCCCGATCAGCGATAAAAAAGAGGAATTTATTTCATTTGTGTAACATACAAAACAGTCCGGCGCCGGGGAAGTTTAGATCAGACACCGCGCATCGCGTATGCGAATCGCGTATGCGTAGTAAAAAAATACTTTTGCGCGTACTTGCCCTGAGGGGCTACGCGGGGCTACGCTGCGTACGGGGCGTACGTACGCTGCGTATTGGCGTATCGTGAGGACGCTCGAGTGTATCTCGCCCTTTAGTATGCTTCGTGCTGTTCGAATTTGGCGTTCCCAGACGCCTCCCATGTGGCTGGCTGATGGAACGTTCATCACAAACTCGCAACCAATAGCTCTTTGCGGTTCTTGATCCATATCTTTCATTAGTTCCAAGAATTCTCTTCTGGCACCCACAAAGTTTGTCCCTTGGTCGCATCTCAATTGTCGGACGGGGCCTCTTATGGCAATCAGAGTCCGAAGAGAGTTCATGAAGGCATCTGTTGATAAGTCGTCAAGTGTTTCAATATGCACAGCTCGTGAACATAAGCATGTGAACAATAATCCATATCTTTTGACTTCCTTTCTTCCTTCCTTTACCATGAACGGACCAAAGCAGTCGACACCACAATAGGTAAAGGGAGGAGCTGTTTCTGTTCTTACTTCTGGTAACTCTGCCATCTGTTGAATGTTTGTGGCTTTTCTGTATCATCTGCACTTAACACAGTTGTAGATGTGTGACAAGACTGAACTGCTACATCTCAAAATCCATATGCCATTTGCGCGTAGCTCATTAATAGTCATGCCTCTTCCTTGGTGATGTACACATTCATGGTAGTGTTTGATGAGGAGGGCTGACACATGGGCTTCCTTAGGAAGAATTGCGGGGTGCTTGACATGATGATGTAAGGTTGATTGGGACAATCTTCCTCCCACCCTGAGAACATTGGACTTATCTAAGAAAGCGTTTAGCTGCTTTAGTCTGTTATGCTTGGGTAGAGAACTTTCTTTCTGGGATTTGATTTGCTGTATTTCCTCAACGAAAGCTTCTCCTTGCACTAGCTTGAAAATAAATACTTTTGTGTCTCTTCTCTCTTCAAGATATGTTGTTTTGTTTGTTCTTTGTTGAATACCTTTAAACTTTTTGATGAATCGTTTGAGCCTGGCGATGGCCTTTATAGCTCTCGACCAATCAGAAAACTTTGTTAAACGCTCTAGAACTGGGTTCACTTTTTTCGACTGCACTGCGTGGGTATGACCTTTACGGAGTTCGGGATGTGTTCTTTCGACTTCTAACATTTCCTCTTTGACTGGAAGATCTTGTTTCCAAAGGAAGTCGGGGCCTTTCAACCAGTTTGATTCCTTTAGCTGAACAGCGGTTAGACCTCTTGAGGCTTGATCAGCTGGATTTTCTTCTGAGCTAACGTGTTGCCAATTTTCGGGACTCGTACTTTGTTTTATTCGTTGGACTTGATTGGCGACAAATGTGTGAAACCTTTTCGCATCGTTGTTTATGTACCCCAATACAACTTGTGAATCTGTCCAATAATATTCCAGCAGATTTTCGATCTCTAGTTCTTGTTTAATCACATCTGCGTTACGGACTAAAGTTGCAGCCGAGGACAGTTCGAGCCTTGGGATGGTCATTTGTTTAATGGGCGTAACTCTTGCTTTTCCTATGATGAGTGAACAACTTATCTGTCCTTCTCTGTTTATTGTTCTAAGGTATGAACATGCACCATAACCGTCAAGGCTTGCATCTGAGAAGTTATGCAGTTCATACCGTATGATGTTGATGTCTTGTGAGTAACTTCGTGGAATCTTCAGAGCTGTCAGCTTGGGTAGATCTCTCAACCATGTTTCCCATTGTGGTAGAATGTAATCTGGAAGATCGTCATCCCAGTTAGATTTGTCTTTGCACAACCTTTGGAGTATTTGCTTTCCAATCAATGTGAACGGAGCAACGAATCCAAGAGGGTCGTAAACTGAAGAGACAGTTGAGAGCACCCCTCTCCGGGTCAATGGGTTGTCTTTAACTTGAACTCTGAACTGGAATTCATCTGTTTCTACGCACCATTGTACTCCAAGTGCACGTTCAATGTGAAGTTCTCCAAGATTTAATTTCTGGTCTTTGGCTTGAGCTTGTTCTTCTTGAGGAATTGTTGCAAGTACTTCTTTATTGTTTGACACAAACTTATGCAGATGTAGGTTACCTGTTTTGCAAAGTGCTCTTGATTCTTTGACTAGCTATATGGCTTCAGCCTTTGATGTTACACTAGCGAGTCCGTCGTCAACGTAGAAACCTTTTTGGATGAACTCAACAGTTTCCTTGCTGAACTTATTTCTACCTTGTGATGCAATATGTTTGAGTCCGAAATTACAGCATCCAGGAGATGAAGCTGCTCCGAAGAGATGCACTCTCATCCTATAAACTGAAGGTTCAGAGCTTAAATCACCCTTGTCCCACCAAAGAAATCTTAAATAGTCCTGATGTTCCTTAACAACATGGAATTGATGGAACATTCTCTCTACATCACACATGATAGCGATGGGGCTCTTTCTGAATCGACATAACGCACCAATCAATGTGTTGGTAAGATCTGTTCCGGTCAAAAGATGATCATTGAGAGATATTCCTTGGAAGCGTATCATTGAGAGATGTTCCTTGGAAGCGTGCAGAACAATCGAAAACCACACGTATTTTTCCGGGTTTGTGGGAGTGGTAAACCCCGTGGTGTGGGATGTACCGCTCTATCTTGTTGTCCAGCCTTTGTTCTGGAACCTTTTCTGCGTCTCCGCGAGTTATAATATCATTCATGAACTTGACGTAATCTTTACAGTATTTCTCATCTCTTTTGAGTCGACGTTTCAATGAAGACAATCTGTGTTCAGCACTTTTTTTGTTGTTTGGGAGATTTGGGCTTTCTGTCTTGAATGGTAGTGGGATTTCATAGTGTCTATCGTCCTTTTGTTTTATGCCCTTGGTTACCTTTGACATAAACAGGATGTCTTCCTGTGAGACTGGATTGTTGTCTGTTACATGCTCGGAGAAATCAGATTCTAAAGCTTTTATCACATCGGTTGGAATGACTTCTCTTACTTGAGTTCTGCATACAAAATGCACTTGTTGTTTGAGCTCGACTGCTGGTTGTGGCACAGGAGTTACTTCACGAACAATGATTCTGTGGCTTGTGCCAATGACATCGTTATAATTTTGAACTTGAGGCAAGCCGCCAACTATGCTCCAACCGAGATCGGTTAACTGTGCGTAAGGTTGGTTCTCTTTGCCTGCAAGAACTTTGCGTGGTAGGAGTGCTTGTTGACAGTTATAGCCAATAAGTAAACCAACTTTGCATTCTAACAAAGGAGGTAACTTTTCTGCCAGCTTTTTAAGGTGAGGCCACTTTAGGGCAGTTTCAGACGTTGGAATATGTGATCTGTTGACAGGGATAAACTCTCTTGTATAGACTGGAGGCAATATGATTCTGCTTTCATGTTCATATCCTCTAACTTGAAGGTCAACCAGCTTGTCACATGGTATAATTGTTGACTCGACAGACATAGTGGACAGTCTCAGACAAACTTTACCTTTATCCGTGTCAAGATCTTGAGCTACTTCATCCAAGATGAAAGATGTATCACTCTGTGAGTCAAGGAGGGCATGTACTAAAACTTCTTTGTTTGGGTGAATTTTTGATGAAACCCAGACAGGTACTATAGAGGATGTTAATGTGCCTGAACTTGATCGGGTTACTCTATTAGAGATCGCTGGTTCAGCTTCTTCTTTAGTGTCGGCTTCTTCTTCGTCTTGAGTGTTATCGCTCTTTGTAGATATTACCTTTTTACTTTAAACGAACTTGTCATCATGTAAACATGTAGGATGTTTTTTTTGACATTTTTCACATGTGCTCCTGACATCACACTCCTTCGAACGATGTCCTCTCTTTAAACATCCAAAACACAGCCTTTCTGCTTGTACAAACTTGATAACGGTCTTGGACAGGGTTTTCTGTGAATTTGAAACATTTATCAAGTGTGTGACCATTTCTTTTGCAGAAAATACAGGTTACAGTAAATGTGTGGCTTGAGTTTGTTGTTAATGTTTTTGCTTGAATGACTTGGCTTCTTGAGTGTTTGCGTTCACTCATTTCCAAATCTTTTAGAGCTTGTACTGAGGCAATGGGATCACAAGCTATGTCAGCTTCAGTGGATATAAAATCAACAAACATGTGAAAGGATGGGTACCTTTCATCGCCAGCCCTTCTTGTTATTTCCATAGCTGTCCGGCTCCATCTTGTAGTCAGCCACTCTGGAAGTTTTAGCAAAAGTTTCTGAATTTCCATACAGTCATTGAGAACTTCTAATGCTGTTATATGTGACATTGCAGCTTCACAAGTCTTAAGGAAGTCAGCAAACTCTCTCAACTCACTTCCATCTTTGGAGTTTATTTTAGGCCAATTATTAAGTTTGTCTCTGAAACATTTTCCTATGGTGAATGGACTTCCAAAACGCTTTTCTAGCACCTTCCAAGCTGAATCGTATGCTTCGTCTGTGCCCACTAGGAGAAGGCCTTCAATTGCTCTCTTTGCCGGTCCACCAAGGTACTTTCTGAGATAATAAAGTTTCTCGTTCTTGGGAATGTTTTTTCTTTCGATCAGGATTTCAAATGACAACTGCCAGTCTTTAAACTTTAAAGGGTCGCCAGTGAACAATGCAGGTTCTGGAGTTGGAAGGCGATTAGCATTTATTGCTTCTGCTAGTATGCTAACTAGCTCGTAATTTAGCTGTTGCTGAATTGCAACGGAGGAGGCTTGTGTGGCTGGAGGGATGAATGGTGGGCTTGATGCTTGGAGTGTTTGGTTTGTGGTGGCCTCAGATTGTTCACCAGGATCTGGTTGAGCTTGGTTTATGATTGTAGAAATGTGCAACACAGGCTCAAAGGGAGCTTGTGTGACTTGTGGGATGAATGATGGGCTTGATGCTTTGAGTGTTTGGCTTGTGGTGGCCTTAGGTTGGTCTTTAGGATTTTGTTGAGATTGGTTTACGATCACAGGAATGTGTGGTATAGATCTGGGGCTCGTAGCATTGTGGGCTTGGGTCAATCTTGGAGCCTGAAAGCGAATGTGTGTTACGGTAGGAATTGCTTGAATTTCACTTTCTGTTTTAATACTGCGTAGTAAACTCCGACCTTCAGAAATACTTTCACCTTCATCATAAACCTTTGCTCGAGCCTTTGCTGCATTCAGTTTTTTAACTTCTTCCAAGCGTGCAATCCTTCTGCGCTGTTCTTCCATTAGTTGCTGTTCTTCTAGATTCTGCTGGTCAATTACTCGTTGTCTTTCGAGCTCGGCTTGCTTTTCTTCGAGCTGTCTTTTGAACTTCTTCCTTTTCTTGCTCTTCCATTACTGCTAATACTTCTTTGGATGCAGCTGCCTCTGCCTCCAGTCTCTTGCTTAATTGTGAGCATGATTGGAATGAACTACCTTTAGACCTTTGTGATCTTGACCTTGACGTAGTGCTTTCAGATCCTAAGCATGACCCTACATCTGGCCACGGATCTTCGCTTTCTACGAAGTCTCCCTATAGCTGTTTTTCAGCTCTTTTGACAATGTATGTTGAAAGTGAAGTACATGCATCAACTTTAAGCCTTGTGTCTGCATCAGGAGGTTGCATTTGTCGTATTTGTTCGTAGATGGTTGGAACGTTTGTGCAGGTGGCGTTTAAGTCTTTAATCGGCTCCTTTAATTCACTGTCAGAAGCTTTCCTACTTAGTGTTGCTTTGATCAGTTTTACTTCACATTTCCATCTTTCAAAGGCGACTACATATTTGTTTTGAAGGCTCCTAAGTTTCTCCTCTTGAAGCTCTTTGCCTCCTTCTGTTAATGTTCTTAGCCTTTCACTTCTACGAACTGTCTGTGTGTCTGGGATTTGCTCATTAACATTTTCTTCTACTTCAGTATGTGATACAGCATGGAGCCCTTTATGATCCTTGTCAGTCATCTTGTGAGTTTGGATAGATTTCACTCAATTTGCTATGTTTAAATTACAACATTCCTTCAAACATGTAACTTACAACTTAACTATTACTTTGTGATTACTGTTACTTTATACTTCAACTGTAATGAGCTTCACTCTTAGTACAGATGTGCTTCAACTTCAGGAACCTTGTAAATTTCACACTTAGTTAGATTTTAAGCAAAACACAAATTATTTTCTTAAACAACAATACATTACTTTGAATTTCAGTAGAAATTAATTATTCTTTGACAAAGTTGTTATAGAGACCTATTGTGGCTCTGAACTTAACTTTTAACTTAGCCACTTATTCTATTCCAACACTGTCTTTTGTTAATTTCCACCTTAATCAATTACTTTCACTGGGCTTGGTTGCTTGTGAGCGTTGAGCTTAGACAGTGGCGCCCCCTTGTGTTTGCACCACTGCAGTACCATCCCTCAGCTGTAGACGTCTTTTCCTTCTTGCCAGGCACGGTGGCGGTTGAGTTTTCACTGTGGCTGCTTCCAACTGACGAAACACCGGCACGGATTCTTTATTAGCAGAGAGGATGGTTGCACAACGGTTTTCCAACTGACGATACACGGACACGGCCTTTTGGTGTAAACTGGCGCTTTAATGAATGCCGTGAAAACTACAGAAATAAGACAGACAGTACAAAATAAAATGTAAAACAGTAAAACAGTAAAAACAGTGAAACAGTAAAACATGCTTTAACAAAAAATACCTCGTGGCCGCTCGTCGTTAAAGAAGTCCTAGGCAAACTTTTCTTGTCCTATACAGTACATTCTAAATAAACATATAAAATATTAGAACATCATGACTGACAGATGTACAATATTTACAACAGTTATAAATACCTTCAGTAGGGGAGTGGTGGCGCAGAGGTTAAGAAGGTGCGCTTGTGATCGGAAGGTCGCCAGTTCAAGCCCCGGTACCGACAACATCAAAGATGTGGGTGGGATAAGTGAAGTGGTCACACATCTCCACCCTCATCTGCCCCACTCTGGGCCCATCTGCTCCCCCGGGAACCCTAGATATCAGCTCTCTGTTCCACACA
Source organism: Garcialebias charrua (assembly GCA_038048925.1). NCBI lineage: Eukaryota > Metazoa > Chordata > Actinopteri > Cyprinodontiformes > Rivulidae > Garcialebias > Garcialebias charrua. Next base: position 18,168 of record JBBPBX010006071.1, read on the forward strand.
GAGGGCTGTGGTTGCTTGGTGGTCTGTGGTTGTGTCAGGAAGGGCATCCGGCGTAAAAATTGCCAAATCTTCGTGCGACCAGTTCGCTGTGGCGACCCCTAACGCAGGGAAAAAAGCCGAAAGAAGAAAAAAAAAATAAATAAAAAAAAATAAAATAAAAATAAATAAATAAATAAATAAATACCTTCAGTCATATACATTCTTCAGTCCTATACATTCTTCAGTCTTATACATTCTTCAGTCAGTGAACCACCAAGGCTGCTGCGCGTCTGTCGTCTCTAGGCAACCGCTCATGTGTGTGGAGCACAGAAAATCTAGCCCCTCCCCTTCGTTCACACAGATCTTGTGACAACGGCACTAACCGAACAAACCCTCACAACAAAACAAATGCATCCTGCACAAATATCACACTTTCAAAGCATAAACTAAATAAACCAAAACCAAAATATTCTAACTACTGAACAACAAATATAAATTTTTCTTTTAATACATAAATCATTTCAGTGACACTTACAATCTTTATCTTATGATTCTTTAAAGGTCAAATGCAAATGGAAAATTCTCTTAGTTTCCAGTATGGATTTAAACACTATACACACTTCACATTGTAAAATAAGTTTAGGAAATTCAATGTTCTAGGACACCACTTAAGAAAATATAACGTTTAATAGGAAAAGTTTGAAGTGACAAACAGAAGTAACAAATTTCCATCTGGTATCTCACGGCTTCCTCCAGAAGACGACACAGGTTGTTCAATTCTGGTGATTTTCTTCTGTTGACTGTAAAAGAAAACTGTGGTTAATTTAGTCCAGAAACTTTTTTTTTTTACTAACAGAATGTAATCACAGATGTTCATGTACTGATTATAACCTGTTGGAGTTATTTGAATTAATATTCAATGTTTTTTAGACATAAATGTGTCAAGCTAGCTTCTATTTTTTTCTCCCTAGTACTTTGTAACACATATCATCAATTACCTCAAATACCACACGACAGATATTTTTCAAACTAACACTGTGTAATCACAAGATGTTCAAGTACTGACTATAACCTGTTGGAGTTATTTGAATTTATATTCGATTTTTATAATTTATTTTCGTAGTGCACGCACAGGTTTGGAAGAAGTCAAAGCGAACCTACTTTAAATGCAACAGATTTGACCACTACGTGACATAAGGACGGTTAATCAGGAACCCTCGTGGTATAAAGTCGGCTATGAAATATATTTTTATATCTGTTCATTGAGCTACATTTTAAAGACATAAAGCCGCCCGCGCGCGTTGCTCGTGGCGATCCTACTTTTTAAAATCCTGCAGTTTTGAGCAGTACGTGATTTTATTAAGGACACATTCAGCTGAAGACCCATCTTGGCTATAATTTTAAAAACAAATAATTGTTTTTACTGTGTTATTCATGTAAAGTCCTTCCGTGTTCGTTCCCTCGCTTCCGTGAAAACGGCTCCAGTCCACACAGAATTCTCCTTCCGGCGCGGGTGAGCACGGGTTGTCACCCCTATGAAACCACACCAAAAATCTGGCGCGGCGCAGCTCGGAATATCCGGTGGAGATGGCGTAAAGTGGGTGTCTGCGACGCACATATTACGTAATATCCGACCCGCGCCAACCGGTGGAAAAGGGGCATTGGTATCTTGTGGAGGTGCAGAAAAAAAAGATGCATTAAAGAATGTAGACGCCTAGTCCTGGATTCTAAATCGATTCTGAAAGCACAAAAATCGATTAAAAAATGTGTTCAAGTTTTTATTTTTTTCTGCTTCTACTCCTGAACGTACTGCTTATGGCATTACGTGTCCACCTGTCACTGTAAAATTTGGCCTTGTAGGCTACCGTACAGCAAGCTAGTTAGCCAGCTCCGTTTATGTGGAATGGAATCTGCTAGCATGGAGCGGAGGACGGCATGATTAAACCTGCTCCTTCGTTGTCAAAGGTCAGTATAAAGTCGTTTCAGATTCTACAATGTTCCGGGGGAAGACAGCTTAACAAGAGCACAGTTGTTTGCAAGAAGTGTAAAATAAAATGATGGTAGAGTATTTTGGAAATATAACAAATGCGCGGAAGGCAGATAAAAGTGAAGCAGCACAGCACAGCACTTCAGCACTTGCTCTTCTCAAGGGTGGACATCTCTGTCTCCACTTTGCTTTTGCTCTGTCTTGTTTGTGAAACTGCTTGAGAGCCTCTCTTCTACAAAATCTTCCGAATCATAACTATGGACTTGAATTTGGTCAGTTGGTCCCTCAACACAACTGATAACATTTCTCTGAAGAGAAGACAGTCTTTAGGCGAGCCGATTTGCCCTGTTGGCATGCACACAGCTGGATATCTCATTGACTTGTAAGACTTGATGACGTGTCTATTTCTGCTGTCATTTGTGGATTTTAAGGACACATATTTAATTGGATTTATGATAACTGGTTCCTGGTCTATCAACAAACAAGGAAGTCGTCGGCAGCAAATCTGGACTTGGTCAGGATGCCTGCCTTACATGATGGCTTGGTTTATGTCTCAAACATCCAGACTTTTGGCAGAATGGATCAGATCTTGGGGATTATTCTCAGGCACGTTCCATTGGTATGGTCATTCAATTTGGACATTTTGGAAGTGAGTGGACCGACACAGACTGAAGGTAGATGTCATTAAAGTTCTGCCTGTTCCCAAAACAATCATGTTTATCTGAATTCGGCTTCCTGACTGGCTTCTTATGTCAACATGCCTGGGCTTTTGCAGTTGCTGCTCCAAAGCTGTGGAACAGTTTACCCGAGAATTTAGAGACCGCTCAGACTGTTGAGACTTTTAAATCTTTGCTCAAGACTCATCTGTATTCCTTGGCATTTGATCCATGCAGAGTAGGGCTGGGCGATATGGACCAAAATTAGTATTTCAATGTATAGGTAGTCCTCGAGTTACGGTGGTCTCGACACGGCGATTCGATGTTAGTCACACGTATCTCATTAAATTTTATTTTTTTTAATCTTGTTTTATGTGTTTAAATGTTCTTGATTTTATGTGTACAACACTTTGTTGCAACTGTGGTTGTTTTTTTTCCTTCATTCATTCAACCTTTATTTAGTCGGGTAAATCTTTTGAACCTCATGGGCTCATTTACGAAAGCGACCTGCTAAAACTAAAGAACAATGAACAGCAATGGTAGAATTTCCTTAAACAATAAACAATAAACAAACAATAAACAATAGAAAACAAAAGAGAGGAAAAAAAATATATATATTTTTTTAAATGGCTTTATAAATAAAGTATTATTATTATTATTATTATTAATTTTTGTTGTTGCGATTTACGTAGTTTCCGGCAGTGTCCGCCAGTTTTTGGCAGTGTCCACCAGTTTTCGGTTAGCTTTGGTTAGCTCCGGCCTCGACAGCCGTCTTTGGATGGACCGTGTGTCCGATCAAAGGTTGCCTCATACGGATAAATGTGTTAGAAATGCTCTGTGAACTCTGTGGACATCTCAGGCCCGGAGCAGCAGCCGCCGATCGCTCTGCCGCATCCCACCACGCCGGCCGACACCACCAGCTCACCGCGGGATCCGGTGACCATCCTGCCGTTACTGTCCCTGCCATCAGCCGGTGTTCTGTCCGGGCAGCGGAGAGGCTAGCTACGGCCGGGAGCTCGCCTCGATGTCCGCCTGGCAACCTCAGATGTTGGATGGACACCGAGCTAACATGTTAAAACGCAGAGAAACAGCTGTGCAGCCTTTTGGAGGGACACCGAGCTAACATGCTAACGCGACGCAGCCTGTTGGCGGGGCTAACATGCTAACGCGACGCAACCTGTTGGCGGGGCTAACGTGCTAATGCGACGCAACCTGTTAGAGGGGCTAACATGCTAACGTGGCGCAGCCTGTTGGAGGGACACGCCGAGAAACGGCTCCCAGTAAGTCTCTAACTCTTTCCCTTCATTATGGCTCCAAATGTATGGAGTTAACATGCTAACAGGCCTTCATGTAAACAGTTTGGACCGCGTGAAGCAGTACGAAGCTGCAGAGCTCTGACGTGCAACGAGCTAACATGCTAAAAGACGGAGACGGGTTGACCAGCTCACAGTAAGAAATTAACTATTTTTTCCCCCTTCATTATGGTTCCAAATGTACTGTATGTTTTTTGATAATTATGTAGGGTACTGTGGTAGGATAGGCGAAGTGCTTGGTAACTGTACAGTACCGTACATGTACGTGTATAAGTGGCGGCTAGTGTGTTTCCCGACTTACGACGATTTTCGACATGCAAACGGCCGTAGGAACAGAACTCGTTCGTAACTCGAGGACTACCTGTATTTATGATAAATCGCGATATACTATATATGTATATGTATATGCATGTATATGTATGTATGTATGTATGTGTGTGTGTGTGTGTGTGTGTGTGTCAGTGACGTGCGGTCAGGGGATGCAAGTGAGGCCGTGCCTCCCCTGTCATCATGGAAAAAAAAAGAAAAAAAAAAATGTAATTATTGTATTTATCCTTTGATTTGTATTATAAACTTATTTTACTTAACACTAAACCAGTTTTAAGTTATTTTTTAATCAAAATCACCATTTTTTTCTTATTTTTCTTTAAATACTGTAACGTGTTTTTTTTTTTTTTTTTGCTGAGTGATCATAAACGTTTGTGAGTTGCTGATCGCGGCGCGCCTCTTGGCTCCTCGCAGCTTCTGTAGCAGAGGAGGAGGAGGAGGAGGAGGGGCTATGCCCAGTGCCCACTCAGCAACACCTGCTCCGCACCGTTGAAGGAGGGAGCGTGACAGATCAGTGATCATACGTTTGTGAGTTGCTGATCGCGGCGCGCCTCTTGGCTCCTCGCAGCTCTTGTAGCAGAGGAGGAGGAGGAGGAGGAGGGGCTATGCCCAGTGCCCACTCAGCAGCACCTGCTCCGCACCGTTGAAGGACTCGGAAGCGTGACAGATTGGATATTAGCTATAATTTTGCAATGGAGGAGTACATTAGTAAACTAAAACAATTTTCTCAATTGGATTTTCAGTCCAAGCAGGAAGTATTATTAAAAGGACGACCAACACCGGAGCTAAAAGGTCTTCTTCAGACTACTGGACATAAGTCTCGCTCTTTTAAAACAGAGTGGTACACACGAAAAAGCTGGTTGTGTGGATGTCCAGCAAGAAACCGCCTTTTCTGCTACTCCTGCCTGCTTTTCTCAACTTCTGACAATGTCTGGACTCGGATGGGATATTGTGACCTGAAAAATTTGCCAAGAAGCCTCAATAAACATGAGCAGTCGGCCACCCATATTCAAAGTCAGATTGCGCTAAAAACGTTCGGGATGTCCAGGATTGACTTGGCTTTGGACGAACAGCAACGACTCAACATCAGCATCCACAACGCCAAGGTAAAAGAAAACAGAGAAATTTTAAAATATCTGATCAAGGCCACCTGCTTCCTAGCAAAGCAGCAGCTAGCTTTTCGTGGAAATGATGAAAGTGCAGGCTCTGCCAATCGTGGCAACTATGTTGAATTATTGCATGTTTTAGCTGAAAATAATGACAGGCTAGCTAGACATCTGGAGACATCTACTGTATTTTCTGGCTTGTCTAACAGAATACAGAATGATTTAATTGAAGCAGTCGGTGATGTAATCAGGAATGACATTAAAAATGAAATCAGTGCAGCCCCATTTGTTGCTGTAGAAGTTGATGAGAGCACAGATGTCACAAACAAGGCTCAGATCTCTGTCATACTGCGTTATGTGGCTACAACTGAAGTGGACTGTGAGGTGAAGGAGGCCTTCTTGGGCTTTGATGATGTGAGTGAGGACAGACGTGCTTCTGCCGTTGCTGAATATGTCCTGGGAGTGTTGGAGAAGTATGACTGTACTGAAAAGCTTGTAGCTCAGACCTATGATGGAGCCGCTGTCATGGCATCAGAACTTAATGGCGTGCAAGCTAAAATTAAAGAAAAAGTGCCCGAAGCCATGTTTACGCACTGTTACGCACACAAGCTGAACTTGGTGCTGTTGCATTCAGCTAAGTGCATGCCCGAGTGTCGTATATTTTTTAAAACAGCTGAGGGACTAGCGTCATTTTTCAACAAGTCCACAAAACGCACTCACTTGCTGGACAATATTGTCAAGCGCCGGTTACCCAGAGCAACGCCAACAAGATGGAGCTCTAACTCCAGGCTGCTGCAGACAATAAGCATGTACCAAAAGGATCTGCGGGCCCTATTTCAGATCATCATAGAAAATCCTGATGGCTGGGACAATGACACGCTGATGATGGCAGCAGGATACGATCGGTGGCTGTCAAAAACATCCACATGCTTTCTCCTACTGGCATATGAGGACATTTTCAGTGTAACTGATGCACTTTTCAGAGTGCTGCAGAACAAAATGATGGACATTGAATATTGTCTTGCACGCATCCGTGACACGGTTGCAGCTCTCACTCGCATTGGACTGGAGTTCGACAGTTTCTATGACCGGTTTGAGAGGAAATGTGAAGAACTTGGCCTGACAGAGAGTGGAACCAGACAGCCGACCAGAAATAATCGAAGACAGATGTTCAGTAACATTATGGATAACATCAACAATCAGATGAAGGCTAGGTTTGATCATTTTGGGGAGCTGGCTTTTCTTGGTTTGGTGGATTGCACAAAATTCAGTGAAATGTCACAAAGTTTTGATGACGCAAAACTGCAGAGCCTGTCAAAATATGCCAAATTCTTTGACTTGGTGAAACTGAAGGCGGATCTCATTGGACTGTATGGTTCACAAACAGTGAGAGATGAATGTAAATCTCCTGCACAGCTTCTCAGGTTTTTGGTCCAGAAAGATCTCATTCCAACTGTTCCTGAAGCGACAAAGTTGCTTCAGCTAGTGCTCACTGTTCCAGCTACCACAGCATCGGTGGAGCGGTCATTCTCAGCGCTGAAAAGAATAAAAACATGCAGTCGAAACAGGACTGATCAAGGAAGGCTTTCTTCTCTTTCACTGATCTCCATCGAAGCAGAGAGACTTTTAAAACTGAAAGCCAAGAAGGAAGACTTCTACAAAAAAGTCATCGACGCCTTTGTTCAGAAGGAGCGGCGCATGGACTTCATTTATAAGTAAAAGTAAGACTAAATATATTTTTTCTCCAAATTAAATGTGCTTTTTTGTGTGCTACGGTTTGTATTAGGTCAGAGAATGATCTTTATTGTCATTGGCACAACATGTGGTACATGTGATGATGAAACAAGACAATATATACACAGATATATATATAAATATTAAATATATATATTATATATATATATATATATATATATACAGGGTCCCAGTTACATCCAACAATAAAATGTAAAAGAAGAACAGTAATAACATCTAAGATATGAACTAAGAAAAACATCAACTAAGAAAAACATCAACTAACAAAACACTAATCACTAATATCATAGAAAAAAAACACTCCAAACAGCAGCACGAACATGAGTCTGTATGAGCAGATGGGCACGAATGAACACAGCAACATGAAACAGATCAGCAGCAACATTATGTGATATTTGACAGTGATTATTCTGGTTAGATATTCATGAGTCTAACAGCCTCGGGGTAGAAGCTGTTCCTCAGTCTAGTGGTTCTACACTTGATGCTCCTCAAACTCCGTCCTGAGGGGAGTGGGGCAAAGAGTGAGTGTGCTGGGTGAGTGGGGTATTTCATGATGCAGGTGGCCCTCTTCCTGCATCTGGAGGTGTAGATGTCTGTGATAGTGGGGAGACTGACTCCAACATCTTCTGTGCAGCCTCCATGTCACATGTTGATGCTGGAGCACAGGATGCTCTCCACTGCACACCTGTAGAAGGAGGTGAGGACTGAGCTTCTCAGACCAGCTCGTCTCAGCTGTCTGAGGAAGTAGAGTCTCCGATGACCTTTGTTGATCAGGCTGGTGGTGTTGTTGCTCCAGCTGATGTAGTCATTCATTGTGTACTGTGCACCCAAGTAGTTGTAGATGGAGATGACTTCCACCGCAGATCCTCTTATGTTCAGTGGGGTGTGGGTTTGTGTTGTTGTTTGTTGTTAGCTGGACTCACCATTGTTTGTTTGTATGTGTAAAGATTGCTGATGTGAAATTTTAAACACAACCCGTTAACTGCTTCCAATCAAATGGCGAATACACTACTCTGTAGGGTTCATGTATATAAGATCTGACTGTGATGAAGTCAGTGTGCCTCACCAGCCATGAACCTCACCGCACGTCACTGGTGTGTGTGTGTGTATGTGTATGTATATCCATCCATCCATCCATCCATTTTCGTCCGCTTATCCGGGGGTCGGGTCGCCGGGGTAGCAGCTTAAGTAGGGAGGCCCAGACTTCCCTCTCCCCAGCCACTTGGAGCAGCTCCTCTGGGGGAATCCCAAGGCGTTCCCAGGCCAGCCGAGAAACATAGTCCCTCCAGCGTGTCCTGGGTCTTCCTCTGGGCCTCCTCCCGGTGGGACATGCCCGGAACACCTCCCCAGGGAGGCGTCCAGGAGGCATCCTAACCAGATGCCCGAGCCACCTCAACTGGCTCCTCTCGATGTGGAGAAGCAGCGGCTCTACTCCGAGTCCCTCCCGGATGACTGAGCTTCTCACCCTATCTCTAAGGGAGAGTCCAGACACCCTGCGGAGAAAACTCATTTCAGCCGCTTGTATCCGAGATCTCGTTCTTTCGGTCACAACCCAAAGCTCATGACCATAGATGAGGGTGGGAACGGTAAATTGAGAGCTTTGCCTTTCGACTCAGCTCTCTCTTCACCACGACAGACCGGTACAGCGCCCGCTTCACTGCGGACACTGCACTTATCCGCCTATCGATCTCACGCTCCAGTTTTCCCTCATTCGTGAACAAGACCCCGAGATACTTAAACTCCTCCACTTGGGGCAGGACCTCATCCCTGACCCGGAGAGGGCATGCTACCCTTTTCCGGCCCAAGACCATGGCCTCGGATTTGGAGGAACTGATCCTCTTCCCGGCCGCATCACACTCGGCTGCAAACCGCTCCAGCGAAAGTTGTAGATCACGATCTGATGTATGTATGTATATGTATGTATGTATGTGTATGTATATATGTGTATGTATGTATGTGTATATATGTAACCCTCGACTTACTAAGGAGTCCGGACCTAAGGACCGTTCGTATGTCGAAAAAACGTAGGTCGAATCATATAGTAAAAAAAAAAATATATATATATATATTTTTTTTCTTAAATAAATGAATACATGTACAGTACTGTACGTCACCAAGCACTTAGCCTATCCTAACACAGTTTTTAAAGATGAAGGAATGAGTTGAATTGTCTCCCTTTCACATAAAGGGAGTTAGCTCCCTTTATGTGAATGGTGCCTGATAGGGAGGAGGGAGACGAGGACAATTCTTTATCCTTTTAAATTATAACAACTTATCCTTTTTACAAATAATAAAAGTCTAAAATCTATTCTAAAATGGACAGGAAGCCAATGTAGTGAGAATAAAAAAGGTGTGATGTGGTCTAGAAGAAATCTAGAAATCTAGAAGTGTTGGTTAAAAGGCGAGCTACTCCGTGACCCACGTGACTTCCGCATTCCATTCTTTCTATGGGACTCTATAGCCGTTTTCGCATTGACCAGCCCTTAAAGGCCCGGGTGGCCCCGCCCCGCCCTCTAACCCGGGTTCAGCGTGTCCGCATTTTCCTTTTTTTCCCCGGCTCCGCCCTCGTTTTGGAACCATCTCCACCGTGGTTCCATCGGACCGCGGCCCGACGGGCCCAGTTTCACGTCATTTACTGCTCACATTTGATTCGTTGTTTGCAGCAGGGGCTGGACTGCTTCGTGTAGGGGCGAGACCAGAGGGCGTGACTAGCTGCGTGTTGAGTCATCAACTGCGATTTCGCCAGCGCACCTAAAAACACTCTATTTTCATCTAAAAACTACTTTTGAGTGCATAAAAATGATCGGAAACGTGTGTTTATATGCTTAACTTGCTAACTGTAGTGAAAAAACACATGAAAACTCAGTATTTATTTCGTTTTTTCCAAAAATTCGCAACCCGGAAGTCCGCTCGTAAATTTCGCCAGCGCACCTAAAAACACTCTATTTTCATCTAAAAACTACTTTTGAGTGCATAAAAATGATCGGAAACGTGTGTTTATATGCTTAACTTGCTAACTGTAGTGAAAAAACACATGAAAACTCAGTATTTATTTCGTTTTTTCCAAAAATTCGCATTCTGAGCTTTTCGGTAAGAACTGCCCACCCACGTCAAGTGAATACCCCACCCACGTCAAGTGAACACCCCACCCACTTCAAGGCTTGCTCTCCGGACAGTGCGCAATCAACGAGGGCGGGCCAGAGCTGGCTCTGGGCCAACCAGAGACGAGCGGGACCGGGGAGGGCCGGCAAATGCGTAAACGGCTTATGTGAGTGTCGCAACTCTCTCTATAGGGCTCTGCTCTAAACTGTCTGTACACATGCGCATGGCTCGGCTGTCTCGCACAGTCTGCTCAACAGATCTTAAAGGACATGACCCACCATGTTTTCAAATTGCAAAGCCATTAATATTTAGTAGTTAATTACCGTATTCTCCGGTCTATAATACGCAGTATTTTTGCTCATTTGAATGTCCAGCGTATTAAACACCGAAGAGTATTATTTATGGATTTTTTCCCATATTTTTAGACTCATTTTTCGCTCTGATTCTTCGTTTTTCATTTTTGGCGAAAATGGTGCAGTACCAGTTTCGGCCGCTATACGGGCGCTGTAGGCAGCAGCCAGCAGAGGACTCAGAGAGTGAAGAGGAAGAGGGGCCACTTCCAGAAGTTTCTACTTGCTGTGTCCGAAAAAAGCCTCCTTTGGTCGGACTGATGACTCTGTCGCTGCCCGCTCCCTGCTGTGGATGTAGCTGTTTTTGTTTGCAAGATACCACTCATAAACCACACCGCAGATTTTTAAATCCAGCTGATTTCACATTTGGTTCAGTTCAGGAGCCCGTCTGCTATAGTGAGGTAAATATATTTTAAAGCGTTTATTTAGCTAAGTTTAAAGAAACAAAGCGTCCGGTTTGACCCGCCTGGCGCCTGCATAAAAATCATCGGCGAACTTTTTTTTTTAAATCCAGCTGATTTGAACATTTCGTTAAACTCAAGAGTACGTCTACCATTAAGTCAGCTCAGAAATATATTTTTTAAGCGTTTATTTAGCTAAATTTAAAGAAAGAAAGCGTCCGGTTTGACCCGCCTGGCGCCTGCCTAAAATTCAGCGAACTTTTTTTTAAAAATCCAGCTGATTTGAACATTTCGTTAAGCTCAGGAGCCCGTCTGCTATGAAGTCAGCTAAGAAATATATTTTTTCTCGCAAAGAAATAATTGTTTTACCGTGTTTCCTTGTGAAGATCTTCGTACTCGCTTGCTTCTGTCGCCGCCATCTTGATTAGGGCAAATGAGGCGCTGACGCGTCGCGTGGTGATGACGCGTATTAAACACCGAGGCGTATTGTGTACGTTTTTCTCTTGTTTATTGTTAATAATTGGACAAAACGTATTAAACACCGGAACGTATTTTCCTCGGGTGAATACGGTAAATAATAAAACAGGAGCGTTTATTTATATTGTAGAGAAATAACGCTAAATGTGTTATTTCATGATTTAAAGCAGATTTTAGCAGCAACTCCGGGAAAATCTGCCCCTCTCCATATATGGGCATTGACGTCACTGAAGTATCCGCCTCGAATGCAGGCGGAGTTATAACAAGCATGCATGAACGTAGCTTCCTTATTTCTGACCAGAGTAGTTAGGAATACAACTAATAAAAACGATGTGTTGCCTAGTTCTGCAGCAATACCTCGAAGGATTGCGTTGGTGTTCATTATTTCCCCAAAAAATCAAAAGGATTCATAATGGATTTATAAAGTGGACCGACCAGTGTTTAAGGCTCTCACCGATCGACAGTTGGGTGGAGGTTTTGCGGGTAAGACTTTTGCTCTATTTTATTTTTGACATCAGAACAGAATGAATAATAGAGCAGGCTTTTAAATGTACCAGACACGCTGGAGGGAGAAATCAGCTGTAGATTTATTACTGAGGAAATATTAAAAATGACAAGACAACTTGTACACGTCGTGACGTCTGTCCCACAATAAATATTCAGTGTTCACGCCACATTTTCATGAAAATCTTTAAGGGGATTTGGTAGAGCGGTGTGGGTCTGCTCTTTGTAACCACGTAGGTGACGGTGTCCGCGGCAGCTGCAGCGGGTGACGTGAGGTCCACTCGGTGTGTGTGGCTACCCGCGCGCGGGTGATGTTGTGTCTGTGGCTGCCCGCGCTTGTGACGTGAGGTCCACTCGGTGTGTGTGGCTGCCTGCGCGCGGGTGACGGTGTGTCCGCGGCAGATGCAGCAGGTTAGCGGCTTATTAAAAAGTTCTAAAAAAATAAAAACAGGGAGCGCTGGTCCTGAACCCACATCCCACCAGGAAATATTTAGAACCTTGTGCAGCCACGTAGGACACGAGTTTAACTGCAGTTTTAACTCTCACTCTCATAAGCCTCCATCGCGAACTCACTCGTGCCTTCTGAGTGGAGCCTGTATTTACGTCACTCCGGACTTCGGCAATCTTCGGCGGGGTTTCCGGATGTTTCCGGGACTCCGTTTTTTTTTTTTTTTTTTTTTACACTCGCCTGGCCCAAATGCAAAAATGAAAATAGACATCATATTCTACTACAGTAATTGTCCAATATGGTGAATTGTTACCGTCACGTTGGGTGTTGTCCTTTAAGCTTCATTTTATAGTATTTAGTTGTTTTAGGGACAGTATTTAGTTGTTTTACACTATTTAGTTGTTTTTTGCAGACTTTTTCAATCTAAATAACAGATCTTTTTTTTTTTATATACCTGGAGACCGAATACTAAATAAAGTAATTTCAGTAAAATTACCCCTTATTTTTTTAAATTTTATATAATACTGCAAAGCAACGTTCAGTTAATTTTGTCAAATAAACAAATTTTATTATTATTATTTTTTGGTTATATCACGAAATGTATCGTTATCGTGATAATTCTCTGAAATATCACGATATAATTTTTGAGCCATATCGCCCACCCCTAATTGTTGATAACTGATATTACTGATCATTTGCCAGTGTTTACTGTGTTGGATACTAGTAATGAGTTTAAACTAAATATGACAAAGCCAAATTCTAATTTAGTTAGCGTTAAATTACCTGAAGCTGTGTAAGCAATGAAAGCAGAATTATTAAATTATAATTGGCAAAAAGTTTATGTTGATGACGTTAAAGGACATGACCCACTATGTTTTCAAATTGCATCGCCATTATTATTTAGTAGTTAATTAAATAATAAAACAGGAGCGTTTATTTATCCATCCATCCATTCATTTTCGTCCGTTTATCCGGGGTCGGGTCGCGGGGGTAGCATCTTAAGTAGGGAGGCCCAGACTTCCCTCTCCCCAGCCACTTGAGCAGCTCCTCCGGGGGAATCCCAAGGCGTTCCCAGGCCAGCTGAGAAACATAGTCCCTCCAGCGTGTCCTGGGTCTTCCTCTGGGTCTCCTCCTGGTGGGACATGCCCGGAACACCTCACCAGGGAGGCGTCCAGGAGGCATCCTAACCAGATGCCCGAGCCACCTCAACTGGCTCCTCTCGATGTGGAGAAGCAGCGGCTCTACTCCGAGTCCCTCCCGGATGACTGAGCTTCTCACCCTATCTCTAAGGGAGAGTCCAGACACCCTGCGGAGAAAACTCATTTCAGCCGCTTGTATCCGAGATCTCGTTCTTTCGGTCACAACCCAAAGCTCATGACCATAGATGAGGGTGGGAACGTAGATCGATCGGTAAATTGAGAGCTTTGCCTTTCGACTCAGCTCTCTCTTCACCACGACAGACCGGTACAGCGCCCGCTTCACTGCGGATGCTGCACCTATCCGCCTATCGATCTCACGCTCCAGTTTTCCCTCATTCGTGAACAAGACCCCGAGATACTTAAACTCCTCCACTTGGGGCAGGACCTCCTCCCCGACCTGGAGAGGGCACTCTACCCTTTTCCGGCTCAAGACCATGGCCTCGGATTTGGAGGAACTGATCCTCATCCCGGCCGCATCACACTCGGCTGCAAACCGCTCCAGCGAAAGCTGTAGATCACGACCTGATGAAGCCAATAGGACCACATCATCTGCAAAAAACAGAGAAGCGATTCTAAGGCCACCAAAACGGATCCTCTCAACACCTTGGCTGCGCCTAGAAATTCTGTCCATAAAAGTTATGAACAGAATCGGTGACAAAGGGCAACCTTGGCGGAGTCCAACTCTCACCGGAAACGAGCCTGACTTACTGCCGGCAATGCGGACCAAGCTCTGACACCGGTCGTACAGGGACCTAACAGCCCATATCAATGGGCCTGGTACCCCATACTCCCGGAGTACCCCCCACAGAACCCCCCGAGGGACGCGGTCGAATGCCTTTTCCAAGTCCACAAAGCACATGTAAACTGGTTGGGCAAACTCCCACGCCCTCCAGGACCTGCTGAGGGTGTAGAGCTGGTCCAGTGTTCCACGACCAGCACGAAAACCACACTGCTCCTCCTGAATCCGAGGTTCGACTATCGTTTATTTATATTGTAGAGAAATAACGCTAAATGTGTTATTTCATGTTTTTTAGCAGTTTTTAGCAGCAGCTCCGGGAAAATCTGCCCCTCTCCATATATGGGCATTGACGTCACTGAAGTATCCACCTTGAATGCATGCAGAGTTATAACAAGCATGCATCAACGTAGCTTCATTATTGCAGCGGTGTTCTATCTTATTAAAAAGTTCTAAAAAATAAATAACATAGCGCTGGTCCTGTACCCAAAACGGCACCAGGAAATATTTAGAGATTGCGCATCCACGTAGGACACTAGTTTAATTCGCTTGCTCGCGACAAATTCATTAATTTCCTCATGAAGCTGCCGGCTCGGCTTTTTATTCTCTCCCCGTGACCTGTCAATCAATTCAGTGACAGGTCGGGAATACAGAATTAAAAGGCAGCCAACAGCTTTAACCGCAGCGGTGTTATATCTTATTAAAAAGTTCTAAAAAATAAATAAACAACAGAGCGCGGCTCCAAAAAAGGCGTGGAGCAGAGCTGAACTGGACCGCGACGTATTTATTGTGGGACAGACGTCGGACGCGTACAAGTTGTCGTGTCATTTTTAACATTTCCTCAGAAATATGATGTCTCCCTCTAGCGCGTCTGTCCCACAATAAATACAGAGGATAGCTGATGTCTCCCTCTAGCGCTAGCTGGAGGTGTGTGTGCGCCGCACACACTTCTTCCGCTCAGAGAGAGAGAAAAAAAAAGCGAAACATTTTTAATATTCCTATGTTAATAAATCTGCCTGTTGATTAATCCTGCGGTCGCACACTGATGCCAATCATATTTTGATCGCGCATCCACGTAAGACACTAGTTTAATTCGCTCGCTCGCGACAAATTCATTAATTTCCTCATGAAGCCGGCTCGGCTTTTTATTAGCCCTTTTCATAAGTCAAACCCGCGCTATTCCCGCACAGACCAGTCCAGCTTTAATCCTCCTCGGGTCATTCATAAGACCACAGTTGAATGCGGGTAGGTCCCACTCAAATAAACTTGTTCAGAAATGAAGCTGCAGGGCGGCTACAAAAGAGGCGTGGAACTGAGCTGAACTGGACCGCGACGTATTTATTGTGGGACAGACGTCAGACGTGTACAAGTTGTCGTGTCATTTTAAATATTTCCTCAGTAATAAATCTACACCTGATGTCTCCCTCCAGCGCGTCTGTCTCACAATAAATACAGAGGACAGCTGATGTCTCCCTCCAGCGCGCGCTACACACCTCTTCCGCTCAGAGAGAGGAAGAAAAAAAAAGCGAAACATTTTTAATATTCCCTTGTTAATAAATCTGCCTGTTGATTAATCCTGCGGTCGCACACTGATGTCTATCATATTCTGATCGCGCATCCACGTAGGACTCTAATTTAATTTGCTCGCTCGCGACAAATTAATTAATTTCCTCATGAAGCCGGCTCTGCTTTTTATTCTCTCCCCGTGACCTGTCCATCAATTTAGTGACAGGTCGGGAGTAGAGAATAAAAAGGCAGCCGACAGCTTTAACCGCAGAGGTGTTATATCTTATCATAAGCCTCCATCGCGAACTCACTCCTGCCTTCTGAGTGGAGCCTAGGGCTGGGCGATATGGAAAAAATCATATATCACGATATGGACTTTTTTATATCACGATAACGATATATATCACGATATAAAAAAAAAACTTTGGACCAAATTTTTCCTGTACACACATACACATCGTGTTGTATATATACAACACGATGTGTGTGTGTGTGTACAGGAAAAATTTGGACCAAAGTTTTTATTTTATTTTACTACAGATACAGTTACAATTATAAGAATGTGAACAAAAAGAACAAGGAAATTTGGACCAAAGTAGAAACTTTGGTCCAACTTTGGACCTACTTTGGTCCAAATTTTTCCTGCAGGTGGCGGTAAAACAACGGCTGCTAATAAAACCCACGAAGAAGAAATCCGCTCTGACTGGAATCTGGAGTAAACAAGGCAAAGAAACAGAAAAGAGAACATGTTGCGTTTGATTCCGGTTCTGTTGTGTCTCTGGTCTGTTTTGTATTGGTTAACTGGACCCGAGTTCGGACTCGGTTGAACTTCGTGTCCTCTGGACCCATTTTGTCTCCGAGTTTCAGCGGAGCTAAATAATGGAAGCTAACAAGGTGAGCTTCCCCTCTTTTTGGTAAAAGTTCTATTCTTCTTGGGCTGCCTGCGCAGCTGTTTCTCCATGTTGTGACACCCATAGATATCTGGTGACACCGGCTTCATGCCGGCTACGTCTCTGTTGCTCTCGAGTTTAACAACGTAAAGATGTGTCGCTAACCCGCGCGTGCGTCAAACATAAAGCAGCGCCGTCATCTCGCAAAACCACAATATGAAGCTTCTTTGCGACCGTTATTTTTTTATTCTTATTTATCACGATAGAGACGATAAAAGGAAAGTAGCACGATAGACACGTTTCTATCCACAATATATATCGTCATATCGCACAGCCCTAGTGGAGCCTGTATTTACGTCACTCACTTCGTCACTCACTTCGGCAATCTTCGGACGGATTTCCGGATGTTTTCGGGACTCCGTTGTTGTTGGTTTTTTTTTTACACTCACCTGGCCCAAATGCAAAAATGAAAATAGACATCATATTCTACTACAGTAATTGTCCAATATGGTGAATTGTTACTGTCACGGTGGGCGTTGTCCTTTAATGCGTCCTATAATACGTTTCTGGAAGTATTTGCAAGAATTTATAATCATCATTGTCCCTTTAAAGAATACAGACATAAAAAGACAGATTATCTCCCTGGATGACAAGGAGTTTGGAAAAGTCATGTAAAAAGAAAAAACAAGTTATATAAGGATTTTATTAGGTGCCCAACTCAGGAAAAGAAGAAAAATATAAAATATATAAAAACAAATTAACATCAGTGCTGAGAAAGCAAAAACTGTATTATTATGATAGACTATTGCAAAAATACAGCAATGATATTGAGGGTACTTGGAAGATCATTAATAGTGTTATTAAAAATCATAAAAACAGATTTTCCAATATGTATTAAACACAACACCACAATGAAAAAAATCGGATATGGGTCAGATGGGGCAAAAAAATTGGATTTGGGTCGGATTTGCCTGCAGTGTGAACGTAGCCATTGTTTGACAGTTTTCTGACTGTTCCAGTTTACTGTATACAGGTGGTTCTGGAAGCTGCATGTCTTTGTTGTCTGTGTAAAAATCACAGCAACCTAACTGTTAAACCACAATCATACCTTAGTTGTTTATGCTTTTGCATCTATGTAGGCAAACTGTTAATGCACACTCCTTAGTCCACTGTTGTTCAGCTCTATAGTGGTGGTCTTATTGTGTTACTCTTGTGAGCAAGTTACGGTAGTTTTACTGGTTATTTTATTTCAGTTTGATATAGTGACAGTCCCCAATTTTTCTTCATTATTTCTCTTAGTCTGTGTTAATGGAAAATGTAGGATGTGGTGCAACAGTGGAAAACAATAGTTTGCTTTAGACCAAGTTCTGTTTTTTTTCCTTCTCCCCAGCAACTTAATAAATACCTAGATTATAAAAATCTAGATTATAAAAACCTATCCTACATCAACTATTTCTATTTTTTATATGCTTGTTGAAAGGCTGAAGCTGAATTATTGGATGGTTTTTGTTTGCAAGTAAACTTTCTCTTCTCTGACCCACAACTTCTGATCCACTCAAGATACTGATGCTGATCTGTTTTCTTGTTGCTGTGTTCATCTGTGTTCATCTGTGACCATCTGCTCATACAAACTCATGTTCGTGCTGCTGTTTATTCCCACTATATTAGGCTTAGTGTATTACTAGTTGATGTTTTTCTTAGTTAGTTCTAGATGTTATTACTGTTTTTCTCTTTCATTTGTTGTTGGATGTAACTGGGACCTCGTGTACATAATCTCGTTTTCATCACATGTACCACATGCGGTGCAAATGACAATAAAGACTCTCTGACTCTGACTCTGATACTTTGACGAAACTTTATACACATGCATCATCTGCATCTGCACAGACTATCATTTGATCTTTTCATCAACCCAGCACTTCTCGTTGACTCTGTTCCTGTGTCAAATAAGCACGAGATCCTGAACTGTTTCAACAAACATTTTGTTGCTTCTAGTTCATTATTTGACACAGTTACAAATGGAAAATCAGCCACTTCATCTAATAACCAAACTTCTACAAATCAAATCCCTCCTACAAGTAAATCCTCAGTTAATCACACCTTCTCTTTTTCTCCGTTCTCAGTCAGTGAGGTAAATAAACTGTTAAATGATCTTGATCCTAAAAAATCTGCAGGTCCAGATGAACTTCCACCTTATTTCTTAAGGCTGGCTGCTCATATCATCACAGTCCCTGTGACCCACATCTTTAACCTGTCCATAAGCCAAAACTCCATTCCGGATGCTTGGAAAACAGCCTTTGTTCTTCCTTTGCTGAAGGGAGGTGACCCCACCTCACTGAACAACTATCAACCGATCGCTAAACTCTGCATTTTAGCCAAGGTTCTAGAAAAACTGATAAACTTTCAAATCAAAAATTATCTGGATCATTTAACATCTTACCTCTCCATCAATCTGGTTTCAGGAAACAGCACAACAACTGCTTCTCTGAAGGTTCTTAATGACGTTGTTGAAGCATTGTATGCTAAGGATTATTGTGCTGCACTTTTCTTAGACCTGTCTAAAGCTTTTGACACTGTGGATCATAACATTTTGTCTCATAAGCTCTCAGAAATCGGTTTCTCAGATCACACCATTGGTTAGTTTTCTAATTATCTGTCCGATCGGAGGCAATGTGTTCAACACAATGGTACTTCCAGTTATTTAACAGTCAACAACGGTGTACCACAAGGTTCAGTCTTGGGACCAACCCTCTTTACAATCTACATAGCTAATGTAGGTCAGAGCATCCCTGATGCATCCTTACATTTCTATGCTGATGATACAGTTGTTTACTGTCAAGCTAAAACAGTTGCTAAGGCTTTCCAGCTTTTGCAATCCGCTTTTGCTATCATCCAGTCAGATTTGTTTCGTCTCAAACTTGTCCTAAATGCTGATAAAACCAAAGGGATGCTTTTTTTCAAACAGGAAGTCAGTCCCAGCAGTTCTTTCTCTGATTTTATCCTCAAATGATGTCCCTATTGAGTTTGTTGATTTCTATACACATTTGGGTATCTTGGTCAATTCGCATCTCTCTTTTAAACTTCACGTGGAAAACCTAGTAAAGAAACTGAAAGTTAAACTGTTTTTTTTTTTTCAGAAACATCATGTCTAACTCTGAATGTTAGGAAACGCCTTGTATCTGTGACTTTCCTTCCCTCCATTGATTACGGTGACATTATCTACATGAATGCTCCTACAAGCACCTTGCAGATGTTGGATGCTGTCTATCATGGTGCACTAAGATTCATAACTGGCTGTGATTATTGTACCCACCACTGCACCTTGTATTCACTGGTTAACTGTACATTGTTAACCTCACACAGACTCTTCCATTGGTACATGTTCATCTTCAAATCACTCCTTGGTCTGCTACCTTCATACATCTCCTCTTACATGTCTCTATGTGAGTGCAGCTACAGTGTGCGCTCTCAGGACATGATTACCTGCAGTGTTCCATCAGTGAGGACTGAACTTGGAAAAAGGGCCTTCTCCTACTCCGCTCCTGCTTCATGGAATATCTTACAAAAAGATCTGAAGCTCTCGACCTTGACCTCTCTAAATAGCTTTAAGAATCTGTTGGACTCCTGGCAAGAACCAATGCAGACATGTCCTTGTTTTTGATTTTATACATCTACCTTATAATCTGTCTTGTTTTGCTACCTTTTTACCATCTTATTTTAACTTGTTAAAAAAATTCTGCATATCTCTTGTCGTCGCTGTCGTCCACTGTTGTCATCATTCTTTGTTGAAACCAGGTCTCTCTTGTAAAGGAGTCCTCAAGGATCAATGGGATTAACCTAGGGGTGGGCGATATGGCTCAAAAATTATATCGTGATATTTCAGAGCATTATCACGATAACGATAAATTTCGTGATATAACCAAAAAAAAAATCACAATTATTTATTTGTCAAAATTAACTTAACATGTTGCTTTGCAGCATTATATAAAATTTTAAAATACAACAAGGGGTAATTTTACTGAAATTACTTTATTAAGTAAAGTATTCTGTCTCCAAGTATAAAAAATAACTTGTAACAAGTTGATCAGCTGACCCTGAAGCTTCTGGTGTTTCAGCTTCTTCTGTTCCTGTAGGAATTATTCATTTTTCTGATTCATTTTTTTAACTGATCTATCAGATTCTCTGATCACCTGCCTCTGTGTGAGACTGTGTTACAGCTGAACCGCGCAACAGTTTTGGAGCGAGGGAGAGAGCAGCCTGCACACACGCTGAGCAGCGGGGGGAGGTGGGGGACAAGCTCTCTGTACCTGTGCAGTGAGAGACAGCGGAGAGACAGCTGAAACACGTTGTTTGTTCTAGCGTTACACCAGTACAGAGACAGGTGGAGGGAGGTGCGCAGCTCGGTTTGGTCTTTTGAAGCGCTCGGAAGTGAAGGGGGCGGGGCACCCCGACGTATTACGTCATGAAATTAGCATATCATGATATACGTTTTTTGCCCGGGCAAGCTTTTTTGCCCGGTAAAACCGGTAATGATATAATATGGCCCAGCCCTAGATTAACCTGTCTAAATAAAGGTTGAATGAACTACGGTCAAGGTCACAAATCAAGCTTATACTGTAGTAAGTTTTTGCTTTTCTGGGCCATTGCTATACATTGCAGTGTAATGTACTATATGTGGTACTCTTGTATCCGTTTCATCCCTCTTGAAAGGGCTTTGTGGGTGCTCATTTTTCTTCTAACCTTTTGATTAAAATCGTTGGCAAAGGTCAAAATAGCAGCTAATTGGTCTGACATAATTTACGACAGACATGTCAATTAGTGTTGAGTGTGTTTGTCTAAACACCTTGGTTACCTACTTATGCAGGTTTAAGCTGCTTATTGTGTAATAACTCAGGAAAAGCATGTGGTGTGGACCTTGCAGCCTTATTTGTCTTACAGAGAAACAACTTCCCTAATCTGCTCCTTGTCAGACGGCTCAAACAGGAACTGCAGAGTAAAACTAAAGCCACTGAGGTTCCTTTTTAAAATAAGTCATGGTTTCTCTTGGTTCTTAAGTATTATTATTATTATTATTATTATTATTATTATTATTATTATTATTATTATTATTATTATTATTATTATTATTATATTATTGCTATTAGTAAAACTCAGCTTGTTCTTGCTACCATTTTTCCCTGAAGTGAGCATAGCGCAAGCATGTACAGTATTTATTTAAGAATAAGTCTTTTCTGTGTTTAATCTTTTGTGTTTGACATGAGGGGACATGTTGGTGAAGTGAGCCATGCTGACGTACTGTTAGTCTGACGTTCATACTTCCTTGTTTCAAGCACTCTGTTTAATTTAACAGCTCTAAAACACATCATCATTTGATTGTCTTCTTAACTGAGAAGTTTGTAACTACTGTGCATATTTGTATGCTGCCTACATGTTGCCTGTTTGTTTGTTTGTACAGCACTTTGGTTGGCCTTGTCACTGTTTTAAGTGCTCTATAAATAAAATGGTATATTTATTCTGACTTCCTAACTTTTGCAACTTACGGTACCTCACCTATTTTTAAAATTAGGTGTTTAGTGCTGGTTTTTTGCAAACTTTTGCCTGTTGCCTTTTTTTATTTTTACTCTTTTTACTTTTTCTGCTTACTGTTCAGAATGAAAGTTTAATTTTTGTTTGTTACAACAAAACAAAACTGCGATTATAAAGTTAAAGAGCAGATTTGGAGAAGTGAAACATTTTTACAAACCCTAGTCCTTGTATTATTATTATTATTATTTTTTCTTTCAAATTCATTCTGCTGATTAAATCACCTCAACTTTATGGAAATGTACTTGTTATAAATTCCCCTAGTATTTATGCATTGTTTTGTTCAGGCATCTTGTTAGACAGCTAATTCGTATTTTTTACGTTAGACAGCTAATTCGTATTTTTTACATCAGGCATCTTGTTAGACAGCTAAGGGGTCCTTGGGGATATAACAGAGCTGAGCAAAAGCCGTTGGTTTTCATAGCCGTTGGTGTAATCGTTGATGCCTGTCTGCGTTTGTGACAAGGGTGAGTTTATACAACATTAATGAGCGCTAATTTCTTCTTTCATATATAAATGGGGTGGCGATTTTTGGCGCAAATATGAGACAGTCCAAGAAATGTTTATTTCATGTTGAAAGTTCTGTCTTATTGTAATATTAAGGGTAAGCTAAGGTAGGGCTGTGCGATATGACGATATATATCGTGGGGACGATAGAAACGTGTCTATCGTGCTACTTTCCTTCTATCGTCTCTATCGTGATAAATAAGAATAAAAAAATAACTGTCGCAAAGAAGCTTCATATGTGGTTTTGCGAGATGACGGCGCCGCTTTGTTTGACGCACGCGCGGGTTTGCGACACATACTTTACGTTGTTAAACTCGAGAGCAACAGAGCCGCAGGCGCATGCAGCCGGTGTCTCAACAAGGAGAAACAGCTGCACAGGCAGCCCAAGAAGAATAACTTTTACCAAAAAGAGGGGGAAGCTCAACTAATTCAACAACTCTGTTGAAGACCAGACTGGACCATGAACTGTATAAGAGTGGGGACCTTGAGGATGAACTGGCTGATGAAAAAAATAAACTGGCTGATGAGAAAACTAAACACGAAGGTACCACTTCAGAGTTTGTGTCATACAAGAAAACGACAAATACAGAGATTGAACGTTTAAACAATGAAATACTGTTGCAAACACATTCATATGAAGAAAACATTCGGTCCAGAGGACAAAAATATGACGATTCTATCAGAGAGAATGAAATATTACAGCAACAGGTACAATCGATGTCTAAAGATCTACAAGAGAACAAGGAAAAAAGAGAAGAAGCCCACACCCGGTGCACAATGTTGAAAATAGAGTATGATAAATTAAAAGAACAACTAAAAGAGAGCACTCAATTCGAGGAAAATAGAAAACTCAGTGAACAGTGCACAGCGCTACAAACTGCAGTTGATTGTTTACGCAGAGAATTGACTGAAAGTAAGGTGGAACTGACCTTAACTAAAGAAAACCTCTTTAAAGAAAGGGAGAGGTGGGTGGATGTTGTGGCAAAGCATTCTCAAGGCATCACACCACCACCCCCACCACCTCCACGCGGTGATGCAGAACAGCTCACCGTACCTGTTAAGACCCGCCAGTCGGAGCAGGGACTTGCGTCCTCAACATCAACACCTGCACATGGATCACAGGTAAATGGGAATAGCAATGATGCTAAACTTTCTATTCCAATACCTGAACTCCAGAAGCTTTCTAGATACATTCAACGCTTTGAGCCAGGGCCGTTGGGTTCAATCTATACAAAGAACTACCTAGACTCTCTTGATTTCCAGCTGGGTAATTTTCCAAATGCTACTGCTGAGGATAAAATTGCGCTGATCAGGCTCACCGCAGACTGGCCTGTATATAACTTCATTGTTCGCCAACCGGACGCCATAAAAACAGATTACAAACTGTTGCGTGATACTCTTATACGAGAGTTCACTCCAAACATGGGGCCTGGTGGCTACCCTGATGCCGAGAAGGTCGTGCAAGGTAAGAAGGAGCATCCACAGGCATATTACCAGAGAATGTTCCAGGCTTTCTTTGGTAATCGCAATGAACCGGGCATGGAGGACGACGTAGGTTTTAAATACCTTTTCGGTAAAAACCTCCACCCTGATATAAAAGAGTCAGTTCAAGTGATGGCTAATTTCAGAGACAAGACCATCAAGGAAATGAAACAATGCGCCGTAAATGTTTTCGAGGCCCGCATGGAATGCAGAACACCCGTAGAGGTGTTCACGAGTGCGAGAGCCGACTCCCAATCGCTGGAACTGGAAGGGACGCGAGCACCAGCTCCCTATCCACCGACAGGCGAAAAGAAACAGACCTTTCACCCTGACAAACCACAAAGTGGGGGTGTCCGCTTGAGGAAAAACCCAAGGTGGCTCAAGCAAAACACGGAGGGTGAACAAAAGGATCAAAAGGGGGGTGCGCGTCCAACGAGTAAAGATTATGGGTACAAGGGTAACCCATATAACCAAGGGTGGTCCCAGCAGGAACCCCCGAACCAAGGGTGGTCCCAGAGGGGACACCCGAAGCCAGTCTGGGCCCGGAAGGGGCCCCCACGCCGTGGACCTGCTCCCCCTACCCCTCAAACTGAACAGTCCGAGACAGACAAAAAATCGCAGAAGTCCCGGAGGAAAGGCCGTAGCCCTCTGTCCCCAGAAGTCAAGGAGGAAATACGTCAGATGTTCGACACGTGGGAAAATACTAAAAATGAGAACAAACCCGGTGTGATGTGTAGCACTATCATTGATAGTAACTCTGAACATTCTAACAACAACAATGCCACAGTTGCTGGCAGTCACCAAGACATTGGTGGCCAGGATGCTGACAATCAGGGTAATGACAGTCGAATCGTTGACAGTCCAGAATGTGACAGTCAACAGAACGTTGACTGTAACCATGACTTCATTGTTACGGAGCCTGAGCACCCCTCGTCAGAAAAAGGGGGGGAAAGCTCACTCACCGTTGAAAGTGGCTCGCCACGAACTGAACAGTCAGACCCATGTGTGTCTGCACTAACAGTACTGATAAATGAAGGTCACACAGTCAGGGGTAGGCGTGATAAACGTCGGAGACAACCTGGTGAGTTCCTGTGTGACATTATCAGAAAGGGGCCCGCTAAGAAGGCTTACCTGTCCATCACGTTGGAAGGGATCCTCAGAAAAGAGGCCCTCTTGGATGGTGGGGCAGACATATCCGTTATGTCACCCACACTGTTAGAAGAGCTGCGGCTGGCCGCTAGCGGTGTTGACAGGGAAATACCCCTCAGAGAATGTGCTATAGTTTTGCAGGGTCTCTCGGAGACGAGTACAACCCTAACAGCTATAGCAATGGTTCACATGCAGATTGGTGAGACGACACTATACCACCCGGTATACGTGTCCACCGTTGACTCATGCCCATTTTTGGTTGGCCAAGACTTTATAAACCGCTTCGACGCGGTTATAGATTATGGCGATCAGACAATGTGGACCAGAGTGAGTCAACCACTGCCGATCGATATGCCTACACAGAGTAACACTGACCGTCTAACGGCAGGTACCGCGGAAGGCAAAAGGGAATGCTCAGACGAGAGCACAATCCCTGTGGGTGAACCTCCAACTACAGGTGAGGCAGTAGAGGTCCAACAAGAGAGCCCCCTCTGCGAGCTGAAACAGTTGGCACTCACCGAACACTACCTACCACAGGTAGTCAAAGGTGTTGAGATTCAAGGATCCCACACCGATGATGCTGTTCTGTCCCCTTGGACGGAGAAATCAGCGATCAGCCAAGCTTTCTTTGGAACCTTGGTTAAGAAACAGTTGGGTCTCGGAATGAACAAAAAGGCTTTCCGCTTCCCGTTAGACCCCAACGATAAACAGGTAATGACTGCTAAAGGGATCATTGACCTTAAACTAATCTGGAACCAACGAGAACTGGATCACCCGTTCCTCGTGGTCCCGAACTTACCACATACAACCTACATAGGCTCCGACATTTTGGTAAGATTAGGTGTCCGAGTGGACGTCAACAACAATGCACTGTGGTCACTAGATACAGCCACGAAGGACTCTCCTGTGTTAACCACAGAGAACCTTAAGGCTGGACAGACCATTCCAGAGGTCTGCCAGGTTGCTAACAGCCATAACACTGTGGTGCCACCTCAGGTTATGAACAAGCCGGTGATGATTCACATCATGAAAGGACAGGCTATTAGAACAAAACAGGCATGCTTTCAACCATCTCCTATGTTTTTCAACTTAGGACTGTCCATGGAGGCCACATGCCAAGTGACCCTCGACGGCAGAACCACGACTGTCGCTGTGTGTAACACGAGCACAGAAGAGGTACTGATCCCAAAGCGCTCACAGCTAGGATGGTTGATCTCTACTGATTTTCATGATTTTGAACTAAGCATTCCATTTCTGGGAGGACTCCCAGAAAACTTGATCCCAAGTCATCATTCGGGGCGAGTCTTGTTCACAAAACCAACACAGGCCATAGCTCTTTTCTCCCCCACTGAGTCCGACCGGGACATTGTCCACAGGTTCGGTTTCAACCAAGGAGAAAGTCTAGGCCCTCAAACTTACAGTGCACTACCTGTTGACAGGTTTTATGACACTGAAGGGGACTCACTGGAGCTCCCCAGAGAACAAGAACCGCTCTCATTTGCTTCACAGATAGACCAGGTGGTCGCTCAGGCCGACGCCTTGGAAACTGATGAAGACAGGGACAAACTTCGCAAAGTTCTGCTAAAATATGAAAAATCATTCTCAACTGACTCGATGGATTGTGGGTTGACCACGCTCCACACAGTGAGCATTCCAACCCCGCCTGATGCTCCACCTGCATTTGTCAGACAATACAAGATTCCTCTGGCAGCACATCAACCTATCAGGGAAATCATTGCTGACCTGTTAGGAAAAGGTATCATCCGATACTGTAACAGCACTTACTCTGCGCCTTTATGGCCGGTGTTAAAACCAAATGGTAAGTGGAGACTCACTATAGACTACCGAAAGCTAAACAAACAAGTTCCCTTATCCAGATGGCCTATGACGCAACTCCAACAGGAACTGCCCAAGGTCACCAATGGTAAGTACTTCTCGACCCTCGACGTCGCCTCTGGTTTTTGGACCATCCCTGTGCGCGCCGAGGACCAGTACAAACTAGCTTTCACTTTTGGTGGCCGTCAATACACCTTTAACAGGTGTCCCTTTGGCTACGCTAACTCACCTGCAGAGTTCAACATCTTCTTGAACAAAGCATGTCCAGACGCCCACGAGCGTGGAACACTGATCTACGTGGACGATGTCCTTTTGAGGCAGCCAACACTGGACTCACATTTGGCTGAGATCGACCACGTTCTGAATCAGCTAACAACTGCTGGTGCTAAAATATCACTGTCGAAGTGCCAGTGGTGCAGAACCAAGGTGGACTACGTTGGCCTACTTGTAGGTCCAGACGGAGTACAACCACAGCTGACTCGCACCCAAGGCCTTGACAATCTCAAAGTCCCCACCAGTCTCAAAGAACTACAAAGTTTTCTTGGCGTGTGTAACTACTCGAACCAGTTCATAGAGAACTATGCAGACCTTGCAAAGCCACTGACTGAACTCCTAAAGAAAGACGTTCCATTCGTCTGGACTGACAAACAGCAACAGGCAATGGACGCTCTTATAAACAGGATCAAGTCAGCCCCTTGTTTAGTCTACCCAGACTACAACAAAGAGTTTTACTTGGAAGTGGGCTTCTCAGCTCATTGCATAAGTGCAGGTCTGTACCAGATACACGACAGAGACAAACGTGTAGTAGCCTACGCCAGCAAAACGATGGCAGGCCCCGAGTTGAGATTCTCAGACTGTGAGAAAGCTCTACTGACCACAGTGTGGGCAGTTAAACATTTCTCCAGCTACATTGGTGGACAGAAAATCATTGTGGAAACACAACACCAGCCAGTGACTTTTCTTAACAGTGAACGCATCAGAGATGGTGTGGTGACAAACTCACGTGTTGCAACGTGGCTCATGGCGCTTCAAAGTTTTAACCTAGACATACGTTATGGTCAAAACAAGAAGTCACATCTGGGGACAGACTTGGCACTCTGCCAAAAGTGTACACAAGATGTACCAGCGACCCAGCCGTTGGCTGAGGAAAAAACCCCTGTGACTGAAGACCCGAACCACCACTTCTTTGATGACAATATCTGCAAAGATATGACGACATTGTACGTGGATGGATCTTCATTCCTCCGCGACAAAATCTGTAGGGCAGGTGTTGGAGGGGTCCTCCTCCAAGACCAAGAGCAGATCACCTTCAGCTACAAATCAGGCTCTCAGACTTCTCGGTACGCTGAGATTGTCGTGATCATGATCCTAATAGCTCTCCAGATGGTAGTAGCACGCTCCATCAAGACCCTAGTCATCTGCACTGACTCTAACTATGCTCGTTTGAGTTTCGCTTGTCACCTCGCTGTGTGGAAACTGAACGGTTTCCTAACAAGCGACAGAAAAGTGGTCAAACACAAAGAGCTTTTCATAGCGTGTGATCACTTGGTGACATCACACGACTTACAGATCTACTGGAAGAAAGTTCCAGGGCATTCTAGAGTCCCAGGCGATGACAAGCACTACAATGACATTGCAGACTCCTTAGCCAAAGAAGGAGCCGACGAAGGTCCTCTATGGTCCTTCGACCCCTCCTGGTTAATCGAGACTCTGCCAACACAACCTTCAGTCAGAGTTATGGCAGTCACACGTGCACAGGCCGCAGCCAGACAAAAGGACAAAATGGGTCCAGAGGACACGAACCCAGAGTCCAACCGAGTCCGAACTCGGGTCCAGTTAACCAATACAAAACAGACCAGAGACACAACAGAACCGCAATCAAACGCAACGTTTTCTCTTTTCTGTTTCTTGCTTTGTTTACTCAAACTTCAGAGCGGATTTCTTCTTCGTGAGTTTCATTAGCAGCTGTTGTTTTACCGCCACCTGCAGGAAAAATTTGGACCAAAGTAGAAAAGGAGTTGTTTGTTTGTTTGTTAGTTTATTCATTTTATAATATGAAATACAACAATTAACGTATTCATAATAGAAAAAAAAATAAAAAATAAAATGAAAGGTAGCAGATGAAGAATAAATCTTATTAAATCTGCTCCTTATTCATCTAATAACAGTTCAAACAATATTTTCTATAATAACAAAATAAGTAAATAACTCAGTCAATTTTCAATTCACATATATCACACATTAAATTAGATTCATTTATATTTTTTTTAGCAATTCATTTTTTACCAGTTTCTTAAATACAAGGAATGATTTGGCTTCCTTAACATTTGTCATTTGGCATTAAGTCATTCCATAATCGTACTCCTTGAATTAAGGTAGATCTAGTTTCTACTTTGGTCCAAATTTCCTTGTTCTTTTTGTTCACATTCTTATAATTGTAACTATCTGTAGTAAAATAATAAAATAAAAAAACTTTGGTCCAAATTTTTCCTGTACACACACACACACACACACACACACACACACACACACACACACACACACATCGTGTTGTATATATCGTGATATATATCGTTATGGATATTTCTCCATATCGTGATATATGATTTTTTCCATATCGCCCAGCCCTAAGCTAAGATACATATTAGCTTGTTCTTATTTAGCCGTTTTCTTTTATTTCAGAGTCCGAGAGAGAGAGTCAGAGGCTGTGTCTCAATTCAGGGGCTGCATCCTCATGAGTGCGCATTTGTCGGCCGCATACGTCATTGCCCCGCGCGGAGGACTGTCCCAATTCGAAGACTCCTCCTCATGCGGCCGAGGAATGCGGCCTACTTCCTGCCGAAATCGAAGGATGCATTCGTGAATCCTTCCAGACGGAGGCTATCCCAGAATTCATAGCGCCAGCAGAGATTTCGCGGGGGGGGGTGGGACTTTCTGCGTGCAGAGTCGGGCTGCTGTGTGTTGTTGAGTCATCAGCTCGTTTTAAAAACAACCTCAGCGCGAATATTCATTGAACCTTTGTTTATTTAGTCATCTCAAACAACCTCAGCTCGAATATATCTCATTAAAATTTAACTTCAGAAACGACAAAAAAAATTGTGTTAGCTGAAGAACTGATTACAAATCAGATTATTTTACACGTGCGTAGCAAGGATATTCTGAGGGGCAATCTTTTAAAACCCAGAGTGGACCAGTGAGGAGCAAGCTGTCGAGTAGCTCAACTGGTTAAACAACCTGCGGTTGGCGCAGAGATACTTTTCTCGAAGCTGGTTCGAATCTCACTCGGTACGGTTAAAACTTATTTTACGTTTGTCTTTTATTGGATAAAAAAAAAGAAGGAGTTTCACAAACTCCTTCCTTTTAATCTCAGTCCTCATTTTTTTATCCAATAAAAGACAAACGTAAAATAAGTTTTAACCGTACCGAGTGAGATTCGAACCAGCTTCGAGAAAAGTATCTCTGCACCAATCGCAGGTTGATTAACCAGTTGTGCTACTCGACAGCTTGCATTTTGTAGGTCCACTCTGGGTTTTAACAGATCGCCCCTTATAAGCTGATTTGTAATCAGTTCTTAACAAACAGTAAGCTCAGAAATACTAATATATATACATGTATTCAGATAAATAATATATTTTAGCGGCGTCCCTTCTCTTTCCACACACACCAAGCGGCACACAAGAACTTCCCACCCACTTCAAGAGAACGCCCCACCCACTTCAATGCCGGCTCTCCTGAAGGCTAGACCGTCCCATTTCAGCAGTTTCACTCAGCCCACCCGGTCTTGTGAGTGCGTGGCCTACTCGGCCCAGCTAGGCTGGGTCCTCATGAGGATGCAGCCCCTGAATTGAGACACAGCCAGAGAGTCTTTATTGTCATTTGCACCGCATGTGGTACATGTGATGAAAACGAGATTATGTACACGGGGTCCCAGTTACATCCAACAACAAATGCAAGAGAAAAACAGTAATAACATCTAGAATTAACTAAGAGAAACATCAACTAGTAATACACTAAGCCCTAATGTAGTGGAAAAACATCATTATAAACAGCAGCACGAACATGAGTCTGTATGAGCAGATGGTCACAGATGAACACAGCAACAAGAAAACAGATCAGCATCAGCATGATGTGATATTTTGCAGTGTTTATTCTTATTTATTTATTCATGAGTCTAACAGCCTCAGGGTAGAAGCTGTTCCTCAGTCTAGTGGTTCTACATTTGATGCTCCTCAACCTCCGTCCTGAGGGGAGTGGGGCAAAGAGTGAGTGTGCTGGGTGAGTGAGGTCTTTCATGATGCAGGTGGCTCTTTTCCTGCATCTGGAGGTGTAAATGTCTGTGATGGTGGGGAGACTGACTCCAACAGACTTCTGTGCAGCCTTCACCACTCTCTGTAGAGCTTTCCTCTCTGCAACTGTGCAGCCTCCATGCCACACGTTGATGCTGGAGCACAGGATGCTCTCCACTGCACACCTGTAGAAGGAGGTGAGGACTGGGCTGCTCAGACCAGCTCGTCTCAGCCGTCTGAGGAAGTAGAGTCTCTGATGACCTTTCTTGATCAGGCTGGTGGTGTTGTTGCTCCAGCTGAGGTTATCATTCAAGTGTACACCCAAGTATTTGTAGCTGGAGACCACCTCCACCGCAGATCCACCTATGTTCAGTGGGGCATGGGTGTGTTTGTTCCTTCTGAAGTCCACAATCATCTCCTTTGTCTTCTTCACATTCATGTGAAGATTATTCTCTTTGCACCAGCTCTCCAGGTGTTCCACCTCCTGTCTGTAGCTGGACTCATCATTGTTTGTGATGCATCCCACCACCGCTGTATCATCTGCAAACTTAACAATATGACAGCCTGGATGTGTGGCTGTACAATCATATGTGAGCAGAGTGAACAGAAGAGGGCTCAGCACACATCCTTGGGGAGAGCCAGTGCTGAGGGTTATGGTGGAGGAGGAGAAGTTGTGGATCTTCACGGACTGTGGTCTGTTTGTTAAGAAGTCTAGTACCCAGTTACAAATGGAGGGGCTTAGTCCAAGTGTGGATAGTTTGTCTATCAGAGTTTGGGGGATCATGGTGTTGAAGGCAGATGTGAAGTCCACAAAGAGCAGACGCACGTATGAGTCCTTCTGATCCAGGTGGGTGAGAGCAGTGTGGACCACAGAGGAGATGGCGTCCTCTGTTGATCGGTTCTCGCGGTATGCATATTGATGAGGGTCCTCGTTGATGTTGACGGTTGCCTTGATGTGGGACATGACCAGTTTCTCAAAACATTTAGCGACTATCGGGGTGAGAGCCACCGGTCTATAGTCATTCAGACCAGTCACTGTGGAGCTCTTTGGGACTGGGATGATGGTCGCGGTCTTCAGGCAGGTGGGAACTGACTCCAGTGCAAGTGAGGTGGTGAAGATGTCAGCCAGCACCTCACAGAGCTGGTCCGCACATTCCTTCAGAACTTTCCCTGGGATGTTGTCTGGTCCGGTTGCTTTATGAGGATTGATCCTTCTGAGACTGCCTCTCACTTCTGCTGCGGTCACTCTGAGATGCTCTTCATCTGGTGATGAGGTGAGTCTGGTGCTAGCTGGTCTGTTTGGATCTTCAAAACGTGCATAAAACTTATTGAGGGCATCGGGCAGAGATGGGTCCCTGGGGCATTGTTTGTTCTTGCCTTTGTAATCTGTTATGCATTTAATACCCTTCCACATGCTCCGTGGGTCTTGTGAGGTGAACTGTCCCTCGATCCTCTGTGCATACGTGGCCTTGGCCTTCTTAATGCCATCCCCCAGTTCTTTCCTGCTCTTTCTCAGCTCCTCTGTATCTCCGGACTTGAATGCAGTGTCCCTGGCTGCTAGCAGGGTGCGGACTTCTTTATTTAACCAGGGTTTTCCGTTCGGGTAAGATTTAACATATTTTTTTATGGATACATTTTCAGAGCATGTGCTGATGTAACCCAGAACTGAGGAAGCATAAAGTTCCAGGTCAACTGAGCTCCCATCAGTAGCTGCCTCCCTGAAGACAGACCAGTTTGTCTTCTCAAAACAGTCTTTCAGCATGGGGGTACTATCTTGAAGCCACAGTTTGATCTCTCTTTGTTCCGGCTTGGAGCGCCTGAGTGGGAGGAGCTGTCTTGGGACCAACATCAAAGCACAGTGGTCAGAAGCCCAGAGCGGTGGGCGTGTCTTCGCCGTGTACTCCCCCTTCACATTAGTGTAGATTGGTCAAGCGTCTTATTTCCTCTTGTTGCTGTGAAAACGTGCTGATTGAAGGTTCAGATACCAGACAGACAGAAAAGGGACAGTTAATGCCAGTTACTGTCAGTTGTGAAGAATAGACAGCTCATGAAAGAGAAACTTCATGCTGTAAACTAACTGGATAGTTAATTAAACTCCCAAGAAAACACTATCTTGCTGTGTCAGGACTCACTCTCTGATCAGAGTGTCTGTATGGATGAAGTGCTTTAGCTAAACTCTTCATAAATCAACATACAGTCCTAACTCTCCATAACATATGGTCCTTCTGAGCCAGATTACTTCACTCATATCAGCAAAATGAACACATCAAGATTAACAGAACGGCCACGACAGCTACCAGCTCACCTCCAGGACTACCAGGTTAACCTTCCTCAGTCGCTAATGTCTTATGCTGCCCCTCATCAGGATGACAACCTATGTGCCAGTGCACAACAGCTGCAGACCAAGTCTGCTATTCAGCATGGCCAGCTACTTTCACTCGGGCTATCACGGTGTCATTTCCCAGCGGCGGCAGTCGATAAGGCAAGCCAGTACAACACAGTACTACAAGCTAATACCCAACCTGGTTCACCAGTGGGGTGTGAAAGGACCCTATCTCCTGCCCTAAGTGAAGGAAGCCTACAAAGTTATCCCATCACAGATGACTGCTCAAGTGAACCTAGTTCTCTAGCATCCCAACAAGCAACATTTTTTAAGTTAAGTCTTCGGCCAGACGGTACAACCTGGTCTCTTCCAGTTACATTAACATCTGCATCACAGTTTGGAGCTGACATCAGGCAACCACTCTCCACTACAATGAGCATGTTACAACCCACAATATCTACGTTATACCAACCAGCCTATCAAATAATGAATCCCGTGACTACAGCTGTAAATGCTCAACAATACCAGCCCAATTATACAGGTCCAGCCCATACAGAATACCAGCCACATCCAGCTGTGTCAACACCAGCACGTCAACCCCTGGTTCCAGCAACACCACGTCATGTGTTGCAACCCACATCACTATCAAACAATATTATGTTTCAGTGCCAGAACCTCTACACCCCTATGGCAGTGCCACAGCCTGTGTATCAGTCCACACAAGGTAACACCACACGGCCTGTGTATCAGCCCACGTAAGTTAATGTTGCACAGCCTATGTATCAGCATACACAAGTCATCAATGCACCTCCTATGCACCAGCCTCCACCGATTATTACTACGCAGCCCATCTTGCAGCCGCCAGGTAATCAGCCAGGTCCATCTCCACAACCTGTTCTCCAGCTTCAACCTCCTGCAGTACAGACGGCCTACCAGCCAGTAGGGCTGGGCCATATCATATCGTTACCGGTAATACCGGTATAAAAAGCTTGCCCGGGCAAAAATCTTATATCATGATATGCTAATTTCATGACGTAATACGTCAGGGCGCCCCGCCCCTTAACACCCGAGCGCTTTAAACAACTGCGCACATCCCCTCCAGTCTGTACTGGTGTAAAACGCTAATTAGTTACTGCTAAAATGTTAAAAACAACGCGCGCGCGTCTCAGCTTCTCTCCCCCCCTGCTCTGCAGGCATAGACAGCTGTCCCCCCTCCCCCGCCCCGCTCCGCTCTGAGCAGCCGTGTCCTCGCTGTAAACTGTGTTACAAACACGCGCGGCTCCACAGTCACTCCTGTGATGTTTCTCTGCACGCTCAATAACCTTGCTGGTTTGTAGCAGACGTTGCTTTATTGTTTAAGCTGCACAAATACACTTAACAGACTGCATGATCCTCCACCGCTCCGTTCTCTGACTTTCTTTCACACCCGAACCTGCGCGCCTACGTCACGCTCTCACTGGCGGTGCGTTCACTGGCACTCTGTAATATACATGCACAACACTGCTGTATACATTACAACTCCATCAGAGACAGATCCGTTAAAAAAATGAATCAGAGGAATGACACAAACTTCATTTTATTTAGGCTAGTTGTTTTAGGAAACTACACCTGCACTTTAAAAATGTTTGTTATTTAGATTGGAAAAAGTCTGCACAAAATATAGATAAAAAAACCACCACAAAAACTAAAGTGCAGGTGTAGTTTTACTTGGAGACTAAATACTTTACTAAATAAAGTAATTTCAGTAAAATTACCCCTTGTTGTTTTTAAAAAATTTATATAATACTGCAAAGCAACATGTTAAGTTAATTTTGTCAAATAAATACATTTGATTTTTTTTTTTAGGTTATATCACAAAATT
The DNA here is from genome assembly GCA_038048925.1 of Garcialebias charrua. Taxonomy (NCBI): domain Eukaryota; kingdom Metazoa; phylum Chordata; class Actinopteri; order Cyprinodontiformes; family Rivulidae; genus Garcialebias; species Garcialebias charrua. The sequence goes on from JBBPBX010006071.1 coordinate 53,931, forward strand.
TATCGTTATCGTGATAATACTCTGAAATATCACGATATAATTTTTGAGCCATATCGCCCACCCCTACCAGCCAGTGCCTGTCATGGTAGGGCCAGCTCCCCATGGATACAGTTCTTTCCTGCCACAGTACACCATGCCACAGTCCACATACAGTTTCCAGCCGCCGAAGCAGCCTGTTCCTGTACCTGAACTGCCCAAGCTGGTTTGTGATAGTGAGAGAGAATTTACTGACCTTAAAGGCTCGGATATAGTCGTGCTTTGGTCCGCAAGCTGGAGCGCGCGTGCTGCGCGCGCACTGTGCATGCGTTTATAGTGTGGCACGGCAGCGCTTGGCAAAGTGCTGTTCTTTTACGGACCAGCAGGTGGCAGTACCCTCTAAAACCTGTGCATATGTTGCAAGAAAGGGTGTAGAAGAAGAAATCTACCGTAGAAGAAGAACTGTTTGAAATCACACAACAAAAACAAATAGCTTTCTGCTCGCGTGCTGAACTGTTGTCTTTATTTGCGGCTTTCAATGCATGGAGTCAGCGGAGGAGAAAGCGATCACGTGACTTTTGGCGAAAAAACAAAAGAAAAGTCCGACTCCAGATCAGGAATGAAGGAGAATTTTAACATTTTGTGTCACAAAACATTCCTCCATGCGTCGCGACGCCGTTTCCACGACCACAGCGGCGCAGACAGCTGCAGATTCTGGCGTGAAGACTGTCGGTGAGGTCCACACCCGACCTGTCAATCAATTCGGCGCGCGCGCTAGGCTTGCGGAGCTTCAAAATCTAGGAGGTGCACGACCACGCGCGAAACCAACGCGCTGGCCAAAGCGCGGGGGCGGGGACTTCGCGATTGCGTCACTTTGGCCGCGCGCCCTATGCGACGCGTCAACTATATCCTAGGCTTAAGATGGCACTAGACCACTTGCTCGACCCCCATACAGAGCTTTCGAAGCACTACAAATACCGTGTACTTATGGAGCGTTTAGTCCTGGAGGAGGCCAAGCTGATTGCTCAGTCTTGCAGACATTATACCCAACCTTACACAGCTGCTATGGAGGCACTACAGAGGCAATATGGACAACCACATCAGCTAGCACAGAGTGAGATTGCTACTATCCTAAACGCCCTTGATGTAAGATCTGGGGACACAAAAGGCTTCCAGAGCTTTGCCCTCAGTGTTGACCTGTTAGTAGGAATGCTCACTTCATTAGAGGGACCAAATGGTACAGAAACAATGTCAACTGGTCACGTCGACAGACTGTTGAGTAAGCTTCCCAGGTACCTGAGAGACAGTTTTGTAGAGCACCTCCAGACACAAGGTCGTTTCAACACAAGTCAACTCAACCCCTACAACCTCAGAGACCTTGCCAGTTGGCTCAAAGTAAAGGCAGAAGCTCAAAGACTCTCTGGAAAAATGGCACAGCGTCACCGCCCTGAAGAGCCACCTACCTCCAGGAGAGAAAGACACGCTCCAGCTCCAAAGCCTCGAGTACAATCTGTTTCTGTCTATCACGGCTCTGATGAACCCAAAGCTGATAACAGTTTTCCTGCAGAGGCAGCCCACTCTGATCCCAAGTCACAAAGATTTAAGAAGCTATGTCTCTTCTGTAAGAGCACAGAGCACTATATATCCCAGTGCTCTGTTATTGTACAGCATTCACCAGAAGAAGTCAGGAGATGGCTTGAACGTGGTAAGCGCTGTTATAATTGTGGGAGGACCGACCACCAACCTGAAGCCTGCACTTTAAAGAAACCATGCAGTGAGTGTCAGGAGATTCATCTGAGAGTTCTACATGATGTTGCCAAGTCAGACTCGCGTGTCTACCTCATCACACCACGCGACCAAGTCACGTTCGGCACCTCTAAGCGAGGAGGAAAAGTGTATCTCAAGGTGGTGCCCATCCTAATAACTCACGGCCGGAGGTCACTGAAGACCTATGCCATCTTGGATGATGGGGCTGAAAGGACAATAATCCTACCAGCAGCTGCCCAACGTCTAGGCCTTAAAGGTAAAGCAGAGACCCTCACTCTACGCACCATTCACCAAGACGTGGCCCATCTGGCTGGTGAGTCTGTTTCTTTCCATGTTGCCCCACTAGGGCACTCTAAGGAGCGCCACCACATTAAAAATGCCTATACAGCAAGCCAGCTAGCTTTAGCAGAACAATCATATCCTACAACTGCATTACAGAGACGTTACCGTCATCTACAGGGTCTTCCAATCCTTGACTTTAGTGAATTGCAGCCGTTGCTATTAATTGGTGCTGACTGCACACACTTGATCACAGCAAAGGAGCCAGTGAGATTCAGTCCAAAGGGCCGCCCAACGGCAATCCACACAAGCTTTGGTTGGGCACTTCAGGGTCTAGACAGTATGGATTTTACTGCTGCTTCCTGTTATCTCACGACAAACCCAGCTACCAGAGCTGCTGTCCTCCAAGCACCACTGAGGGTACACTCTCCAGTTCCAGCAGCACCTCAGCAAGCCAGCCAGTCAGAGCAGGAGCTCTCAAAGATGAAGGGTCTCTTACAAAGTGCTGAGGAACAGAACACTGAACTCACTGAGCAGCTGAAGAATGTTAATGCCACGGTTGAACAGTATCGATCTGTGGTACTGACTCTGGAAGACAGCCTGAAGAAAGAGAAAGAGTTACGTTCTCTAGAGGTCAGACTGAAGGAGTCAGAGGAGGTGCAGAGGCAGCTGAAAAAAAGGTTTTTAGAGCTGGAGAAGATGGAGCTGCAGGAACAGGAAGAGAGAAGGAAGGCTGTGGACACAGTGGTGAAACAAGTCTATGAGCTGCAATGGAGTCTGAAGGCCAGCCAGGCAGAGCAGCAAGAACAGCTGAAGAAGTTGGAGACGATCACTTCTTTGCAAGAAACCAACAAGATGCTAAAAGTGGACGGGGATAAACTGGGACAGGAGCTTCAGCAGGCTCAGGCTAAAGTGAAGAAGCTCCAATCAGATGTCAACCCATTGCAAAACTCTGTCTGTACTGTCAGAGAAAAATGGCTCCCTACAGGCTGATAAGAGGCTGCTGGAAGAAGACCTCAAACGACTTAAAGCCAGAGTACAACAACTTGTTAGCCAGCAGAAAGATGGGGATCTTGAGAAAAAGCAGAAACTCACAGCTGAAAGAGAGACTCAGCCCAAGCGCATAGCACAGCTAGCTGAAGAAACAGGCGAGCTGAAGACTGAGCTGACCAGATCCAACGCCAAGCCCTTAGGTTATGTTTCATCAGACATAGCTGTTCCTGATCCAGTGACGCCAAATATGTTGTCGATGGGGCGGCGGGACGCCTCCTTACCCCAGCGTCTTACGCTCCTGACACCGTCACAAGAAGACGTTGGCGCCACTGTCAGATGATGGTGGACCACTTCTGGGTGCAGTTCCTTGCCAGTTCAGCAGATGTGGAGGCGGCCTACTGATGACCTCACGCAGAGCACAATCGTCATGATCTTTGATCCCCAGCTTCAGAGAGCACAGTGGCCCATCGGGGAGGTTGTAAAGGTGATCGAGAGTGCAGACGGTCGGATCCGGTCAGCTGAGGTTCGGATTGGAGAGAAGACCTACCTGCGGCCGGTACCACATATGGTCCAGCTGCCGGCCATTCCACCTGATGATGGACAAAATACAGGACTCCACTTCATCTTAGGGAATTTAATAGACTTTACATAATAGCTAGGCTATTCTGGGGGCGGCTGTTATAAATTCCCCTAGTATTTATGCATTGTTTTGTTCAGGCATCTTGTTAGACAGCTAATTCGTATTTTTTACGTTAGACAGCTAATTCGTATTTTTTACATCAGGCATCTTGTTAGACAGCTAAGGGGTCCTTGGGGATATAACAGAGCTGAGCAAAAGCCGTTGGTTTTCATAGCCGTTGGTGTAATCGTTGATGCCTGTCTGCGTTTGTGACAAGGGTGAGTTTATACAACATTAATGAGCGCTAATTTCTTCTTTCATATATAAATGGGGTGACGATTTTTGGCGCAAATATGAGACAGTCCAAGAAATGTTTATTTCATGTTGAAAGTTCTGTCTTATTGTAATATTAAGGGTAAGCTAAGCTACATATTAGCTTGTTCTTATTTAGCCGTTTTCTTTTATTTCAGATACCAGACAGACAGAAAAGGGACAGTTAATGTCAGTTACTGTCAGTTGTGAAGAATAGACAGCTCATGAAAGAGAAACTTCATGCTGTAAACTAACTGGATAGTTGAACTCCCAAGAAAACACTATCTTGCTGTGTCAGGACTCGCTCTCTGATCAGAGTGTCTGTATGGATGAAGTGCTCCAGCTAAACTCTTCATAAATCAACATACAGTCCTAACTCTCCATAACAGTAGTAAAATCTAAATCTGGAAACAGATTTGTTTGCAAATATTGATATAACAATTTACAAAGTGTACACTTTTTAAAAATTATTTTTTTACATTTTTGGGCTCTAGTGGCCTTTATTGTAGAGGGAGAGGGCGAAACGGGTAGAGAGAAGGGAGAGACACTGCAGAAACAGCTCGTCGGGTCTGGGACGCGAACCCGCGATGTCTGCAGAGAGGCTCAGCCTCAGTATATGTGCCACGCGCTTTATCCCCCACACCAAAGTGGCGGCACACAAAGTGTACACTTTTTAAAGATTTAAAATTAGAAGTTAAGTCCGACTAAACTGCATATTTTTTAATTGAGGAAATTTTTATTTGTTTAAATGCAAATTTATGTCCTGAATGAAAATTTATTTTTTAAAAATAGGATAGAAAGAAAGGAAAGAAGGAAAGTAAGACCACAAAATATAATAAACATATACAAAGAGGGCACAACGCAAACACACCCGACCGTTGTCCGCAAACCTTCAAAGAACATGACAGAACATAGCAACAAAACACATATGTATAAAAGATTTAGAATCTTCATGGCTTTGCAGTAGTTTTCTATAAATATATATATATATATATGTATATGTATATATGTATATGTATATATGTATATATATGTAGATGTATATATATGTAGATGTATATATATGTAGATGTATATATATGTAGATGTATATATATATGTAGATGTATATATGTATATGTATATATATATGTATATGTATATATATATATGTATATGTATATATATATGTATATGTATATATATGTATATATATG
>JBBPBX010006072.1:0-69763 GCA_038048925.1 Garcialebias charrua
TACATGGATTGGAAGCGGATTCCCTTCTCTTTTAAGATCTTCCTGATGGGGTTGTATGCTTTACGTTTGGTAAGGATTTCATTAGGGAAATCTTGATCAAAGAACACCCGCTTTCCTCTCAATTGTATCATCTTCTTACCCCATGCTGAATGAAGCACACGTTCCTTCGTTGAAAATTCCAAAAAGGTCACTACAATGGATCTAGGGTTGGAGCTGGGCGGGGGTTTGGGCCCCAGTGATCGATGACAACGTTGTATACCCAGCGTGAGGTCCGTGAGTGAGAGTTCAGTTTTTATAAATTGCTCTATGAACTTATGCAGGTTCTCACCTTCTTCTCCCTCGGTTATCCCGTGTATACGGATGTTATTCCTTCTTGAACGGGCTTCTAGGTCAGTTAGACGTGTTTGCATGTTTTCCTGTAGCTTTAGCGTGTGGCTCAATACATCTTTGACGTCCATGTTGAATTCCTCCACCTCGGTTAGCCGCTGCTCCGCCTCTTCGACTCTGCTCTTCACGTCTTTCAGGTCTGTAACAATGTCATCCAGTCGTTTCCCCATCTCTTCTCTAAACTCCGACATTTCTTTTTTTATAAGTCCCGACTGGTCAGTAATTTGTTTTTTGAGGTTCGTCTGAACTTCCTTCAGCTCCGAGAGAATGCTAGCTCCCATAGCTTCCATAGCTTTAGCCATTGCTAGCTTGTTACCATCGGAAGCCTCCGTCGTTAAAGCGGGTGATTCTTTCGTGTTTTCCTGCTGGTTTCCTCTCGTCTTCATGTTACTCCCCGACTAACATGTGAGTACAAAAATGCTTTTTAGAGTTATTTTGTCGAGAGAGTAAGTCGACCGTCTGGGAGCTCAGGAATCAAGCTGTTGCTCGCTCCTCCGTCATCCGGAAGTCCTCCCTAAATAAAATATTTTTAACAGTTTGTTAATATAACAACTATCCCAGCGTTATTTACCTTGGTAGTCTTGTAACCGAGAAATACCTGTCGGGGTGACTTAGACCATTTTCAATCGTTGCCACAGTGGTGATGACCCCTGCTGACCTCTGTGTGAGGTTTTTCTTCCGCCTCTGCTGAGATCCACTGACAGCACTTCCCGTCATCACATGGACTAAAACAGAAGCCTGTGGTGCGTTGAAATGCCAATGTGAAACAGATGTTGTCACTAAATGCCTTGGATTATTTTTTTTTTATTCAACGAAGAGCTTGAGCTGTAGCAAGAGAAGTGAGGAGGTGACCTGATGAAAATTGCTGGTGTAACGATGTTTGCAACAATAATCCTGTAAGACATTTAAATTTGTTGGTATTTTGATATACAGTATAAAACAAATTAGGGATGGGGCCGATCCAGATTTAAACTATACCTGTACATTGAATTTATAAATTCAATGTATAGTTTAAATCTGCATCTGTTGATCAAAACCAACAAGAATTACAACTCATAGTGCCACAATCAAAAACGAAACTAAAAAACGGGGAGTGGACTGTGTTGATTTCCCATAATGCTTAGCTGTATTTTAGTGTTCCGGGCTGCACCATGAGTCAGAAGGACGTCTGTGGTATAGACCTGCCTCTTGTGTGCCATTAAAGGTTGGGTAATGCTTGTTGTGAGGCTCAGAGTGTCTTCTTTGGATTTAACTCACACAATGTTAAGACAGAAGTCACAGAGTATTGTATAGTGTAATACATGTGCTCTCCATTCAAGAAATTCCTTATTACAGCCTCATATACCTTAACGGTATTGGATCGGAAAAGTATTGGTATCGGTCAATAACCAGATTTAAGTATCGGATCGGATCGGAAGTAAGAAATGTGGATTGGTGCATCCCTATAAAACGTATGCTAATCATTTCGTTTTAGAGACCGGCCTGTCAGGAAGCAGCCGTAAAGAAGCGAGGTTGTTGGCACAATAAAGTGTTGGGCTGTGGTCACAGGCAGACTGTTTGATGCTGAGGCTTATGTGCACCTTCTGTGGTCCACGGGCCTCATCATGGGAATGCACACACGCAGTCTGATAGATGTGTGCTAAACGCAGAGCTACGTTAAACCACCAACAGGAATTAAGAATGATTTGAAATGAGAATTAAGGGATTATGGTTAAGACTGCAAACTTCCTCTTGCTCCGACGCAACTATAGCTTAAAAAAACTCTGATATTATTTCTGGGAGGTAGTGAACAGCTGTAGATTATTCTCATCCGTTTGCTAACTACAGTAGTGGGCATAAATCTGTGAATGTTTGATTCAAATAGGGGCCTTACCACTGACTTGTGAAACAGTTTTGCACCACAAAGCCAGCTCTAAGTTTGATTGTGCTTTTATTGTTTTCTAATAATTGCACTTTATTAATTGAAAGTATTTATTGATCTGTGTCTGTGCAGCTGGAAGGCCTGGGGTGAGACAGAGAAGATGGCTGAACCACGGCGGGAAAGCACCAGCAGCCTACAGAGGAAGAAGCCTCCCTGGCTCCGACTGGACATTCCCATGGCTCAGATGTCACTAGACGAGCCTCCGACTTTTGTTCAGGTGCTCTCTCTTACCGAGTGCTTTTGCTCAAATTGATCACCCTTGTCATTTGCTGAATGGCATGATTTGTGTTCACGCACGATGCATCTTTTCCTGTGTAGCCGGTGAAAAGGCAGGGGTTCCTTCGCAGTATCAGCATGCCGGTAGAGACGTCGTACCTCCAGTCTCCACCACGCGAGGTGTTTGACACCCGGCGGCCTGCCTTTCATCGTCAGTCATCCATTACACAGACAATAAAGAGGTAAGAGGCACCAATAAAACACTTAAGGTATTTAATAGCATGTCACATACAGTACTCACTGTAAGGTTAAGTTCTGCTCAATGTCATTAATCAACAAAGATACTCACAGATTACCATGCAAATGTTGTTGAGCAGGTAGGTGTAGGTCTGTCACGATAAACAATAAATCAATTAATCGCGTGATAAATGGAAATTATCAACCTAATTTTCATGTATCTGCTTTATCGTTTCTTCATGTCTCTCTCTTTCTACTGAAGACAGTACACTGGTGATAAAAGGCTCAACTTCGGTGCTCTTCAATGACCCCTCAGTTTCTCTTTTCTCTTTAAAATCTGTTTTAGCCATCCAAAATCGCGTTTTTGGGTCATTAAAAAGCAGCTAAGCTGAGAAGATAAGCTGAGAAGCTAAGCTACGAGCTAAGCTAACAGGCCGACCTCTGTGGAAAAACCCTCCATCTTGTCAAAGCTCCAAAATTCACAGTTGAAACCAGTGCTTTTGTGTAAAACGTTGTTTTTCTCTGCAAAAAGAAGCCGAGAACTTGTTTACTGTTTATTTTTATTTTATTAAAAGCTTTTTTGAAAAATGTTATGCTAAAGAGTTCAAATCACAGCAAGCATCCGCCATTTTGAGAACCGAATAAAAGAAAAGACAGCCCATGTCACGTCAAGGGGCCTCCCTCCCATTTTACTTAAAAACACACTGCTCGCTCCCTCACTATCCATCCTTCAGTTCAAACGGTCTTATACTGCCATGCGGTGGTCAAAAAGGTACTAAACTCAAAACAAATTAACCAACGTTTCTTCTTAAATTTGACAATTACTACCCTGATGCATGCTCAATAATCCTGGTAGAAAAATCTAAAAAGCTAAGTCTGGTCCTCTGGACATTAAAAAACAAACAAAACAAAAAAAGCACCAAAAAAAGCAAAAAAAATTAAAAAACTTTTTTTTTGAATGTCCAGAGGACCAGACTTACCGGTAGCTTTTTTAGATTGACAATTACTAGTTATTGTCAAATTTCAAACAATATTATCGTTTATCGCAATAATTTCTGAGACAATTAATCGTCCAGCAGAATTTGTTATCGTGACAGGCCTAGGTAGGAGCGTTAAATTTGAAAATTATATCAACAAATCTTTGGGATTGATGAGTTAAGCCAACAGTGGTAGCAACCTGTCCTTTTGCATATAAAAATAACTTTTCTACTACTGCAGTGTCGTCTTTCTTTACCCTTTTTTCCAAATTTCACACTTTGTAATTAACATTTTTCTGCAATCTAGTTTTTTAAGCCTAAATAAACACAAAAAGCTGTCTGCTTTGCTCTTTCTGCATGAAGATGGCTACAACACTGTCCTGCTGCATTTTTCTTGGTCACTTCCTGTTTTTTGTCTTTTGTTTTTTCCCTTCTTCTTTCCTCTGTCCCTTCTTGCCACCTTCCTGCCCTCTCCTGCCTGGGTCACAGCAGCAGGAGAGTACACTTTGAAAGGATTAACACTGTGCCTGTTAAGGGGCACCGAGCTGCCCGCCGCAGCATCAGGAAACACCATTCTCTCTCCAGAACTCTGCTCAGGTATGATAGGAAGTGCCGCACATCACGAGTAAATAGGAACCTGTTCTTTTCTCATTCACTGGATGCTGATTCTTATGGAAGGGTATTGCTGTCATCCATGAAATAATAATTTTGGAAATTATGTTGTACAAACGTGATAAGTATATTGTACAAACGTGATAGTATGTTGTACAAACGTGATAAGTATGTCGTAAAAACGTGATAAGTATGTCTTAAAAACGTGATAAGTATGTCATGAAAACGTGATAAGTATGTCGTGAAAACATGATAAGTATGTTGTACAAACGTGATAAGTATGTCATGAAAACGTGATAAGTATGTCGTAAAAACGTGATAAGTATGTCGTAAAAACGTGATAAGTATGTCGTAAAAACGTGATAAGTATGTCGTGAAAACATGATAAGTATGTTGTACAATATAATATCACATTTTTACGACATGTCACATTTTTACGACATACTTATCACGTTTTTACGACATACTTATCACGTTTGTACAATATAATATCACGTCTTTACGACATGTCACGTTTGTACGACATACTTATCACATTTTTACGACATACTTATCACGTTTGTACAATATAATTTCCAAAATTATTATTTCAAGGATGACATCAATACCCTTCCGTAGACTCTCTTGTTACTACAGATTTTTTTTTTCTTTTTAAATGAATCATGAAGGTCTAAAGCACATTCATTCAGAGTTACTATAATGAGTCATCCTGTAGTTGGAGGGGCCACTGAGTTCTCCACAACTTTGTACAACAGAACCCACCACAGCTGCTTTGTAATGATGCTTCTGTGAACCAGCCTTTGAAGGACCGTGCACCAGATCTATTAGATAAGGTTAGGCATGATGGCTAATCAAACTCACTGGAACAAGTCGTATCTCTGCAAGAAAAGACACAAAGTCCTATGTCAGCTTCTTGGTTATGGCGCTGATGGATATTTTCAAAACTGAGAGGCTTGTACCATTCATTGTGCAGCTTGTAATTAGTGAAGAAACGGCTAGCTTGCCTGAGTTTTCCTTTGAAGAATGTTTCAACTTCCACTTCCTGGCCTTGGGGAGCAGTAACTTTGTTTGCTCTGGTGCTCATTAGGCCTCCACTTCAACAGAATTACGGTTATTTTTTTTTTTTAGAATGTACTATAAAGTGCAAAAGGACACAAATAAAAAAGTTAATTGGATTTTCGGTCTGCTGATGCCAGCTGAGAACAGGGAAAGTGGTATTTATTTGCAGCAACAGAACTCTACTAATCCCTCTTTTATTCTTATTTCTTTCTATAAGCAGAAATTCACTGTGTGTAGATGTGCTTGGACTTAAAACATGCCTAGACTTGTTTCCCTCACTCTGCCCACCACTTGGACCACAGTACAGAGCTTTTTACAGCTTGGGGAGTGGTTTTATATGTAACACTTTTCTCTCTCAATATATAGGGTTCTTTAGATAATTGTCAGTGTTTGGCTGTAAAAGAGTTTGTAAAGTACAGATGCCCCATTTTTGCAAATAAATTAAAGTTTGTGTTTGGGGCATTAGGGGAACAGCTGACTGGTTTGGGGTTAGTAAAGATGGCGACACCACCCAGAAATGGCAGAGGAAAAGTCTGCGGCACTGCAGCCTGCGCTACGGGAAACTGAAACCACAGGTGATCCGAGAGATGGATCTGCCAAGCCAAGACAACATCTCCCTGACCAGCACTGAGACCCCTCCACCCCTCTATGTGCCCTCTTCACAACATGGCATGCAAAAGGTAAAATGAGAGGTTTAACATTACTAAAGAAATGTTAAATTAGTGTATTTTTACCTAAAACAGAGTATTTTACTATGACTACCTGATGTTTTGAACACATCAACATTTACCATGCTCTTTGTTGGATATATAAGGTAAATTATTTCTGTCAGTTTGTAACAAAAACTGGTTTTGCTTTCCAGATTGTGGACCCGTTGGCGCGTGGAAGAGCCTTTCGAATGGTGGAGGAAGTGGATGGTTACAGCGTGCCTCAGACCCCCATCACTCCTGGAGCTGCATCACTTTGCTCCTTCACCAGCTCCCGCTCAGGTCTCAACCGACTGCCTCGCCGGCGTAAGAGAGAATCGGTGGCAAAGATGAGCTTCAGGGCTGCCGCTGCGTTGGTCAAGGTAAATGAGCGGATACAATTAAACACAAGATCAACTAGATTTCATGATCAATTTGATTTTTTTCCCCCTATTTTTTTTAACAGCTTTGTATTTGTGTGCACATGCTTGTTTTATATCTTTTCAGGGTCGGTCATTCCGAGAGAGCACTCTAAAACAGGCTCAGAGGCGAAGCTTCACTCCTGCCAGCTTCATGGAAGAAGACATGGTTGACTTTCCCGATGAACTGGACACGTCTTTCTTTGCCAGAGTAAGACCGGAAACGACAGTTTTGTTATGGTCTTGTTTCAATCGTCTTGAGTTACTAATAATAATAATCGGCAGCAGTGGTGGCATTTTCTCCAAGGGGTGCTATAACTCCAAAATAGATAGATAGATGGATAGATAGATAGATGGATGTATAGATACCTACTTACTTGTATACCTATATGTATCTATATATATTATCCAGATACAAATGCAGGTGTTCTGAAATAGAACAATACCATCAGCGACATTTAGTACAGAAAATTATTGTTTGATAATTATTTTATCTATAAGCACATTCAAATAAATGTAGCAATCACAGAGCCCAATACAATAACCTGGAGGCTAGCGCTAGCATGCTAGCTCCAGAAACAAACAAACTCACCAGTTTCCACTTTTAAAATACACGGTAAGCTGAAGGTTTTTTCACATACAGAAATATCTAAAAGTTGAGAGGCATATCAGCCAGCAATGGCAACATAGGCATTAGATTTTTTCTAATTACCGCCCAATTTCCCACCTCCCATTTCTGTCTAAAGTGCTGGAAAAAGCAGTTGTTGCTCAGCTGCAGGACCACCTACAGCAACACTCCCTGTATGAGAAGTTTCAGTCTGGATTCAGAGCGGCTCACAGTACTGAGACTGCATTGCTGAGAGTTACCAATAATGTCCTCATGGCTGCTGACACTGGTTCTCCCTCCATCCTTGTCCTCCTTGACCTCACTGCAGCTTTTGACACTGTGGACCATAGTACAGGTAGTCCCCGACTTACGAGCGAGTTCCGTTCCTCCGAGGCGCTCGTAAAGCGAAAATTCGTAACTTGGAACGGCCGCCACGTGTCTCGTAAGTCCGGAATTTCGCTCGTAAGTTGGAACGGTTTTGCTAGCGCGACTACAAACACTCGTTTTTCATCGAAAAACTGCTTACGAGTGCATAAAAATGATCGGAAACGTGTGTCCACATGTTTAGCTAACGAACTGTGGTGAAAAAACACAGAAAAACTCGGTATTTTTTGCGTTTTTTCCAAAAATTCGCCAGCTCGTAAGTCCGGAACCTCGTAGGTCAGAGCGCTCGTAAGTCGGGGACTACCTGTACAGTATCCTCCTCCACCGTCTTCATGTGGAGGTCGGTCTCTGTGACACTGTCCTGGACTGGTTCAAATATTTCCTCTCCAATAGGCTGGAATGTGTTGGTCTTGGCAATGCCACTTCCCAGACAGTCTGTAACCGTGTTTCCATCCATTTTCATTTCGAATTTTGAGCTTATTTTTGAAATCTCGCAAAAATGTAAATACAAATTAATGCGGATCAGAAGTGTTTCCATCTACTGGCTTGTAGCGCATCTACCAAGCCACGCACAGCGTCATTATGTCAGACGTCAGCGTCATTACGTCAGACGTCAGCGTTGTGCATGTCTACAGTAAACAGGAAGTAGCGGTTGAAAACAGAACCCGGCCACACATCTCGTCAAAATGGAGAGAATATTTCAGGTACGTGTTGCTATCGGGCAAGTTGTATTTATTCTGTCATGCCAACTAGTTTTAGCAATGTTACATGTTGTCCGGAGCGGAAACAGCTGATCAGTCACGTGACGTGAATGTTCGCTACGGCAGAACTGAGTCGGCAAATCTGTTTCCATCTGTCGTTTTGCGCATCTGCTCATTTTCGAAGATCCCAAAAACCACCTCAAGCGAGCGTATAAACTTTTTGGCGAATTTGAGGAAGTAACTTCGCATTTTGCCGTTTCCATTAAGCTTTTCTGCTGCGATACTTCAAAATGCGCACCTAGAAACCTTGATGGAAACACGGCTAGTGTCTCCTGTGGTGTCCCTCAGGGGTCAGTTCTGGGGCCCCTGCTGTTTTCCCTTTACATGCTGCCTTTAGGTCAAATTATTAATCAGTTCAACATTTCTTTTCACTGTTATGCCGACGATACACAGCTTTACATCAGGACTGGAGCATCCTCATCTTCCCCATTGTCATCTCCATCTTCACTCACTGCCCTCTCTGCCTGCCTGGAGGAAATAAGGGCATGGATGAATCAGAACTTTCTTCAATTAAACTGCTCCAAGACTGAGGCCATACTGATTGGCACCCCTCACCAGGTACAAACATCAACTATAACAACAATTTCCTTTTCTGGACAAGACATCCCCCTCTCCACCTCTGTTACAAATCTTGGAATAAAAATGGACTCTCATCTTACATTTGAAAATCACATTAAGCATCTGTTTAAAACCTGCTTCTTCCATCTTCGAAACATCTCCAGACTTCGCCCATCCCTAACTTTTTCTGATGCTGAGAAGCTCGTCCATGCCTTTGTCTCCTCCAGGCTCGACTACTGCAACTCCCTGTTTATTGGAATCCCTGGCAAAAACCTTCAGAAGCTTCAATATATTCAAAACAGTGCAGCAAGGATTTTGTTGAGAGCTCGTAAATTTGAACATATTACACCCATTCTCCATAACCTCCATTGGCTTCCTGTCACCTACAGAATTCAGTACAAAACTGCTCTCATTACACACCAATGCTTACACGGAACTTCACCTGATTATCTAAAGGACATTCTTGCACCATATTCATCCACCCGGTCTCTACGATCACAGAACAGTAATCTCCTTCACATTCCTCAAACCAAATTAAGGACCATGGGAGACCGGGCATTCTGTGTGGCTGCCCCCCGCCTATGGATCTCCCTCCCTGACTACCTGAGAGCTCCACAGTCACTGGTTGAGTTTAAAAACGGCTTAAAGACCATTCTTTTTAAGCGTGCCTTCTCTGCCTCCACATGATTTTATCTTTGATCTTAGTTGATATTATTATTGATTTTACTTGTTTTATCACTTGTTTTTATTTGATCTTTGATTTTTGTTGCACTTTGTAGCACTTTGAGATTTTTGTTTTATGAAAAGTGCGTTATAAATTAAATTCATTATTATTATTATTATTAGATAAAGGGCTTTCAGTGGCTTAAGGCCTACCTGCAAATAACCTGGTTGTATCACTGTTCCGCGACCACAAAAAAAACATCTGTTCCAGTACCGGAAACACGTTCCATACTGTGTACCCATATTCTGGGCGCAGGAGTTGTGTGCCCAGAATCTTCCTATCTCTTGTCATAAAGAGGAGCCAACTGCCCATGTACAATTTTTAACAGGAGTCTATGGGCAAAGCTTCTTGCGCCCCCAGGGTTGAAATATGTCATCAATCAGAGACAACGTTTTTGAAAGAAACAACTTGACTCATCATTAACTATAAAATATTTATCTTGCACAACTAAAAAATATAAATAATATTTTTATTTTATTATTTCATTTATTTATTTATTTATTTTTTCCATCTTCATGGTAATATGGTGAGTGGTTTGAGTGGTGGGGCGGCACCCTAGCACCCTCTATTGACCAGCCACCACTGATAATCAGTGAATTAATCTAATTTTTAAAATCCAGCAGATTAATCATGCTGGCAGCTTTCTTTCCCTGTTTGTGTTTTAGGATATCCTTCTGCAAGAGGAGTTGTCTACATATGCCGATGAGGTGTTTGAGTCACCATCTGAGATGGCCATCAAAGAGGCAGAGCCCAGCTCCAAGAATGAAGAAAAAGAGCTGACGGGCAGCGCCTTAGATAAGACTGAGCTGGAGAGAAGTCACCTCATGCTGTGAGTTACTGTAGGCAAATTGTTAATGGAGCTGTGATGCCAGATCTGAGAAAGTTTCACATCAGAACAATGCTTGTCAAGTTGAAAATTGCCTCATGAGTTTATCTGGTGAAAATTAAAGTTGAATTTCAAAAGCTCTCTAAGTACCACATAACAAATCACTTGATGAATTAAAAAAAAACGTCAAATGCTTTCGTTGTATTCCTAACACTCTTGTCCATTTTAAAATTATCTTTTTCTTTTGTTGCCTGTTTTCTAGACCCTTAGAAAGAGGATGGCGTAAAGCCAAAGAAGGAACCCCAGGACCACCAAAGGTGCCCTTGCGTCAGGAGGTGGTGAGTGTTCACGGACAGCGGCGTGGACAGCGCATTGTTATACCTGTCAAGAAGCTTTTTGCTCGTGAGAAGAGGCCTTACGGGTTGGGCATGGTAGGAAAGCTCACAAACCGCACCTACCGGAAGCGAATAGACAGTTACGTCAAGAGGCAGATTGAGGATATGGATGACCACAGGTACTGCAACTCCCCTCTATTCCAGTAAATATTGGTGTGCAAGTCATTTAAAAATGTTTTTTTGTGTGCCTCTTTTAGGCCATTTTTTACATACTGGATCACCTTTGTCCATTTACTCATCACTATATTGGCTGTGTGCATCTATGGAATAGCTCCAGTTGGCTTTTCTCAGCATGAAACTGTTGATTCTGTGAGTGATAACTATTTTTATTCACAGCTTGTCATAATTTCACTTCACCTACAAGTGTTTTTAAAACAGATTTGTGCTTTTCATTTTATTTTGTGTATAGGTTTTAAGAAACAAAGGTGTCTATGAAAATGTCAAGTTTGTACAGCAGGAGAACTTTTGGATCGGGCCTGGTTCAGTAAGTACCCCTCCAAATCTTTGTTTGAGAATAGTTGAAGCATATGTAAAGGCTCAGTTTTATTTTTCGTGTCTGTCATTCTATCTAAATGTTTTTAGGAAGCCCTGATCCATTTAGGGGCCAAATATTCTCCATGCATGCGACAAGACGGGCAGGTGCATGATCTTATCAGGGAAAAGAGAGCTATTGAACGCAACTCGGCTTGCTGTGTTCGGAACGATCGTTCTGGCTGTGTCCAAACTTCAGAGAAGGAATGCTCGGTCTGTAGTTCACGCTACTGAACCCTCATTATTCATCTCCAAGAAGAAGCTGTGGGCATTTCTGATCTTTGATATATGCGTTTGTGTAGAGTACTTTAGCTGTGTGGGTGAAGTGGCCGAGGGATCCCAGCACTCCCAAGTTAAATGGTAAAGACAGACAGTATGGCTCAGTGTGTCATCAGGATCCCAGGTAAGACCCACAGCATTACTATGGCAATACATTAGTTAAACTTGAGGATTTAACTTCTATATGTCTTGCTTTCAGGATATGTCTGGAGCCTGCTTCAGTGTCGCCTCACGAATGGCCTGATGACATCACAAAGTGGCCGGTGAGTACCGCACTTACCGCCGTATAAGTCGCATCAGTCCAAAAATTAATAAAGTGGGGGAAAAAGACACAAGTCACTTCGCCGTATAAGTCGCATCTATTATGTGTCACCGCTGACGCATCGCGTTTGTTATGTGTCACCGTGGCGCTGACCACCAGGAAACGTGGGCCAGTGTTGTGCCAAAAATTGATTGGCTGCCAAATGGCGGCCGCAGTAGTGTGCACAGGAGGACTTTGACAAGAATGTACCAAGACCAGTGGTGTAGTCTACGCGATACGCAGGCATACTGAGTATACCCACTAGAAAAGCTTGAGAATTTCAGTATACCCACTTAAAGTGGCCAGTGATACATGACATATGGTAAATGGTAAATGGAGCTTACTTATATAGCGCTTTCCAGACCCCTTTGAGGGGCCCCAAAGCGCTTCATTAGGCACGTACAGTTAAATGCTTCTGTAACAATGTCTGTATGCAGCATTTGTTTATTACATTTGCTTATCCAGCAAATTATTGTATTATTTACTTAATACCTAATACTGGAACATGCTTTGCTTTGATACTGTTTTGTAAATTATAAAACATGATTTTAACACAAAGCCAACTGTTGTACAAAGTTTGTTGTGCTTTTATTCAAATATAAGCATCAGAGAAATTTGGAAATGTTCAATGCGCTTAAAAATCAAAATAAATGTATGATTACTTTGTACTAACTGGTATACTTTGGTTTCCAAGCACAGTACAGTATACCCACTACAAAAATGTAGACTACACCACTGACCAAGACTAACACTTAAAAACAATTATTTGTTTGCTTGACACCATAGCAAAGATGTGTCTCAATCTAACTTTTCCTTAATGATCAAATCAGTTGCATTTCAAAAATAGATCCGTGGCTGCTGGACCGCACAGAGGGAGGACTCGCTGTGCATTTCTTCAACATTTAACAAGATAACCACCTGAAAATAATAATTTGTTTGCTCGACATTATAGTAAAGGTGTGTCTCAGTTGAACTTTTCCTTAATAAATGCACTTTAATGGTCAAATCAGCTGCATTTCTCCTGGGTGGCACGGCCAAATGCAGCTGATTTGACATTTGCTCCAGGAGTTCCGGAGCGAGACGAAAGTGACTTGGTATGGCAAGCCAAGTGTCTCACTAATAACCACCTCTACCTAATAATGAGACACTTAGTTGAGCGCCCTCTAGCAGCTGAAAATGGTAGTGTTCAATATTTTCCATGCCAGAATGAATGAAATTGTCAGATCTCAGCCAAAAATTGAGTTATAAATATGGGAGAATAAAAACGTATATTAGTCGCTTCTGTGTATAAGTCGCATGACTTGCAATTTTATGCAAAAAGTTGTGATTATACAGCGGAAAATACAGTAATTACGATCTTGTGAATTGTTTGCAAACAAAGAACAAAATTAGAGTTCGGAAAAGATTTATCAGGCTGCTAGAAAGTAAAAATAAAAACCTTTCACTTATGGTTTGATTGTATTCAGTACAGTACTTTTAAATTTAAATAAAGAACAGCAATAAATGCACAGAAAAGACATTACTGTTCAGAAAGTCCTCGTCCTCTTGGGAAGAACTTACCATACAATAGTTAATAATAACAATAATAATAATAATAAGTATAATAATAATAGGTTCAATTTTTTTTTTCTTTGGTTGCAAATAGTTTAATTTGCCCTCATGAGCATTATTGCACAACTATTAACCTCAAATTTTTATAACCTGACTATCTGATTTGGAAAATATGTTGTAGTTTATCTCAAATTGAGCATAAAGAGTATTTTTCTGTTTATTTTGCACCTGCAGGTTAGTTGTTCAAAATGATCATCAAACATCAGGTTTGGAATAAACAGTGTTATTTTTTTTATTTTCAGATTTGTACCAGGTACAACACAGGGAACCACACCAACCTGCCTCACATAGACTGCACCATCACAGGCCGACCCTGCTGCATCGGAACCAAAGGGAGGTCAGGAACCTTCATCTTTACAGAACTATTCAAAGTGAACTGATAAGTGAACAGTTTTTACTAACCAACTGTGTAATCCTTTCAAGGTGTGAAATTACATCCAGAGAATATTGTGACTTCATGAATGGCTACTTTCACGAGGAGGCAACTCTTTGCTCTCAAGTAAGCAGCTCCCTCAGCAGTTCATATCTTAATGATGAAATAAACATAAACAGAACTGATGAACAGTGAGACCTGGAGGGGTGTGGTTGGGAGGAACGGCCCCCCTGATCTGAACCAGAGTGGTGTTCTGTTATTGGACTTCTGTGCTCGTCATGGATTGTCCATAACGAACACCATGTTCAGGCATAAGGGTGTACATATGTGCTCTTGGCACCAGGACACCCTAGGTCGCAGTTCGATGATCGACTTTGTTGTCGTCTCATCTGATCTGCGGCCGCATGTCTTGGACACTCGGGTGAAGAGAGGGGCGGAGCTGTCAACTGACCACTACCTGGTGGTGAGTTGGCTCCGATGGTGGGGGAGGATGCCGGTCAGACCTGGCAGACCCAAACGTATTGTGAGGGTCTGCTGGGAACGTCTGGCAGAGTCTCCCGTAAGACGGAGCTTTAACTCCCACCTCCGGGAGAGCTTTGAACACGTTCCGAGGGAGGCGGGGGACATGGAGTCCGAGTGGGCCGTGTTCCGCGCCTCTATTGTCGAGGCAGCTTATCGGAGCTGTGGCCGCAAGGTTGTTGGTGCCTGTCGTGGTGGCAACCCTCGAACCCGGTGGTGGACACCGGCAGTGAGGGATGCTGTCAGGCTGAAGAAGGAGTCCTATTGGGCCTTTTTGGCTTGTGGGACCCCGGAAGCAGCTGATAGGTACCGGCAGTCCAAGCGGCATGCGGCTCGGGTGGTTGCTGAGGCAAAAACTCGGGCGTGGGAGGAGTTCGGAGAGGCCATGGAGAATGACTTCCGTACGGCTTCGAGGCGATTCTGGTCCACCATCCGGCGTCTCAGGGGGGGAAAGAGGTACGCGACCAACACCTCGGGATGTTGTGAGTCGGTGGGCGGAATACTTCGAAGACCTCCTCAATCCTACTGGCACGTCTTCCACTGAGGAAGCAGAGCCTGGGGACTTTGGGTCGGGCTCTCCGATCTCTGGTGCTGAGGTCACCGAGGTGGTTAAAAAGCTCCGCGGTGGCAGGGCTCCGGGGGTGGATGAGATTCGCCCGGAGTTCCTTAGGGCTCTGGATGTTGTAGGGTTGTGTTGGCTTACGCGACTCTGCAATATCGCGTGGACATCGGGGGCAGTTCCCTTGGATTGGCAGACTGGGGTGGTGGTTCCCCTATTCAAAAAGGGGGACCGTAGGGTGTGTTCCAACTATAGGGGGATCACACTCTTAAGCCTCCCTGGTAAGGTCTATTCAGGGGTTCTGGAGAGGAGGGTCCGTCGGATAGTCGAACCTCGGATTCAGGAGGAGCAGTGTGGTTTTCGTGCTGGTCGTGGAACACTGGACCAGCTCTACACCCTCAACAGGGTCCTGGAGGGTGCGTGGGAGTTTGCCCAACCAGTTTACATGTGCTTTGTGGACTTGGAGAAGGCATTCGACCGCGTCCCTCGGGGGGTTCTGTGGGGGGTACTCCGGGAGTATGGGGTACCAGGCCCTTTGATAAGGGCTGTTAGGTCCCTGTACGACCGGTGTCAGAGCTTGGTCCGCATTGCCGGCAGTAAGTCAGGCTCGTTTCCGGTGAGAGTTGGACTCCGCCAAGGTTGCCCTTTGTCACCGATTCTGTTCATAACTTTTATGGACAGAATTTCTAGGCGCAGCCAAGGTGTTGAGAGGATCCGTTTTGGTGACCTTAGAATCGCTTCTCTGTTTTTTGCAGATGATGTGGTCCTACTGGCTTCATCAGTTCGTGATTTACAACTTTCACTGGAGCGGTTTGCAGCCGAATGTGATGCGGCCGGGATGAGGATCAGTTCCTCCAAATCCGAGGCCATGGTCTTGAGCCGGAAAAGGGTAGCATGCCCTCTCCGGGTCGGGGAGGAGGTCCTGCCCCAAGTGGAGGAGTTTAAGTATCTCGGGATCTTGTTCACGAATGAGGGAAAACTGGAGCGTGAGATCGATAGGCGGATAGGTGCAGCGTCCGCAGTGAAGCGGGCGCTGTACCGGTCTGTCGTGGTGAAGAGAGAGCTGAGTCAAAAGGCAAAGCTCTCAATTTACCGATCGATCTACGTTCCCACCCTCATCTATGGTCATGAGCTTTGGGTTATGACCGAAAGAACAAGATCTCGGATACAAGCGGCTGAAATGAGTTTTCTCCGCAGGGTGGCTGGACTCTCCCTTAGAGATAGGGTGAGAAGCTCAGTCATCCGGGAGGGACTCGGAGTAGAGCCGCTGCTTCTCCACATCGAGAGGAGCCAGTTGAGGTGGCTCGGGCATCTGGTTAGGATGCCTCCTGGACGCCTCCCTGGTGAGGTGTTCCGGGCACGTCCCACCGGGAGGAGACCCAGAGGAAGACCCAGGACGCGCTGGAGGGACTATGTTTCTCGGCTGGCCTGGGAACGCCTTGGGATTCCCCCGGAGGAGCTGCTCCAAGTGGCTGGGGAGAGGGAAGTCTGGGCCTCCCTACTTAGGCTGCTACCCCCGCGACCCGACCCCGGATAAGCGGAAGAAGATGGATGGATGGATGGATGGAGAACTGATGAATCCAGTTTTTCTTTGCAGAAGTATCAGATTTTTGACTGTCCAAATAGCATGTGCCACGTTTTTACATTGCCACATGTTCACGAGTTTTGTCTTTTCTCAGGTGCCCTGCATGGATGATGTCTGTGGACTTTTGCCTTTCCTCAACCCTGAGATTCCAGATCAGTTTTACAGGCTCTGGCTCTCTCTCTTCTTGCATGCTGGGTAAGTCATTAGTGCCAAAGATCTTTGACAGAATCGTTTCAAACCTTTTTGTTTGTCTTTAAACTTTCTGAGTGAAAAAAAAAAACTAGAGAAATTGCATTTCCTGCAAAAATGCAGTGTATTGCTGAAGAACTAGCTGACAAAAAACTGAGAGTACCCGTAGCTTAAAAAATTCTAAAATTAAGTTGAATGTAAGAACAAGCCCAAGTTAGAAGAAAGTGAAAGAACATACTGTATTTGCTGAATTAGGTTTAAGTAAGTAGAAATTAGCACAGAAATTAGGAATTGGCTAAAAAAGCTGAAATTGGCACCAAAAGAAAAAGCTGAAAAGTAGCTGAAAAGGCAGAAAGAAACTTAAATTACCAGAAGAAAGTGGAACAAGCTGAAATGAGCTAAAAACATGTGGAATTAGCTGAAAAAGCTAAATTTAGCACAAAACAACTAAAAGTACAGTAGCTGAAACAGCAGAAAACGCTGATAGGAGTGTAACAAGCTGAAATTAGTAGAATTAAGTTAGTAGAATGAATTGGTGAAATGAGGCAGAAAGTAGCAGAAATTAACACAGAAACTTGAATTTATCTGAAAACGGCTGAAATTAGCTAAAAAATGCTTAAAGAACTTAGCTGAAAATTTTGAATGAACTTAAATTAGCAGAAGAAAGCAAAAAGAACATGATTGTCCAATTAGGCTGAAAGAAGCAGAAATGAGCAGAAAAAGGGGAAACTGTTTGAAAAAAGCTGTATTTAAGTTAAAAATATAAATAAAAAAAGCTGAAAAGTAGCACAAAAAAGGCAAAAAGAAGCTGAAATTACAAGAAGGAATTGGAGAGAGCACATTTTTGCTTAATTAGGCTGAATTTTTTTTGAAAAGAGTGCAAAAAATGTGGAAATGGCTGAAAAAGCTTAAATTAGCATAAAACAGCTATACAGTAGCTGAAATAGAGCCTAAATCTATCATGTCTATTCATGTTGCTTTGCTGTGGTAAACTGTGCCCTATGTAGAACATGGTGTGAAATATCTTTTTTTTTTTTTTTTTACCTTCTCTCCTCATGTTTTCTTCCCTTTTCTCATCTAAGCAAAAATATTATTCTGACTAAGAATAAGAGGGCCGCGCTAATTAGCAGCAGCTTTGTGCACGCCATCCATCTTTCAGGTGGCTGTACGTACTTTGTACATGTTCTCTTTGTATCTCAGTGCAATGATATTAATGCTTATTCTGATTCTGATAGAAAAAACTGAAATGCAGAAATAAACAGAAAGGAGCATAACAAGCTGAAATTAGAAAAGAGACATTAGAAGAAGCACAAAAATGGTTGTAGTTAGCAGAAATAATCTGAAAGGAGCACAAAACAGCTGAAAAAATATTTTAAAATTTGCACAAAGAAGCTGAAAGAAGCTGAACCAGAACAAAACGTGAAAGGAGCATTAAAAAGTTGTAAACGCATCTAAAGATTTGGATGTAAAATGTGCTCAGTTCATTTTATATGAGAAAGAAATGTCAGAAAAGACTAAATGTTTCAATAAGCTAAAGTTGGGCCAATACTAAAAGTCATAGCAGGACTGTCCTGAAAGAGCTGAACGTTTTCATTTATAATTTATTGAAATAGCTTGAAAACTGAGGGACGAAAATCGCGCCGAAAAATGTACGGAAGAAAACTGGATCATAGTGTGAAATGCTTCATAAATGTTCGCACTACAAAATGTAATCAGTAAGAACAACTGAAAAAAGGCTCGTTTTGTTAACTACTTTAAAATGACAGAGTTGTAGAGTTTTGGTCACGCTTTGAAGATCTCCAGATGTTACGCTCAGAGTCCACCTTTGTCTTTCTGTAGCGGGTCAGTATGGGTCTTTATTACCGGTACTCCTAGAAGACTGACTGTAGCATTAAAACTTGTTATTAAACCAAAACTTGAAGTTCAGCTTTGCAGGTTGTTGCATCTGATCCAACCCTGCGCTCGTTCACTGTATTTATTTTATCAGGCAAACAGCTTTTAGCTGTGCCAGTCAGCCTCAACAGACTCCTCACACTTCAGTGACGTGACGGTTAAGAGGCGTAGCTTCATCTTTGTCGTCTGTTATCTCTCCTCTACATAATTAACAAAGTGCTCTCGCTACGTGAACTCATTAAGCTTCACGGGGAGAAGGAGGCTAATTTTGCTGAAGTGCAAAGTCATCCCCCGCTGCACAATTTAAGGGTTCGCCTCTTCTCGACAGAAGGATTATCTCCTCGGCACGTGCAGCGTTAAACTCTCTCAGGCACACGTGAACGTTTTGTTTGCATCTCTCCTCCCAGGATCCTTCACTGGCTGGTTTCGGCTGCTTTCCAGATGACCATATTGAGAGATCTGGAGAAACTGACGGGCTGGCTGCGCATCTCCATCATCTACATCCTCAGTGGCATCACCGGCAACTTGGCTTCAGCCATCTTCCTGCCGTACAGAGCAGAGGTGACCTCCTGTAATGTTTCCAAACAGTGCAACACTCTGTGCTTTAACAGACTATTCGAGTAATCGACGCATCGATTCCTAGGACATCTATCGAGGTTTTTAATTTCACGTCGAGTATTCATAGTTACGTCATCACAACGCAGTTGCACCACTAAATCAACTCCATGTTTGTAGCACGTTGAGAACCCTAATGTAGCCTGATGCATGCTCAATAATCCAGGTAGGTTTATTTTACCAGGTACCAGGTATTATACCAGGTAGGCTAAGCTGAACACAGCTTCTCAGACTGAGGAAGTCTTTCGGACGAAAGACAAAACGTTTCTACAGTTTTTTTTGCTTTGTTTTTTGACTGTCCAGAGGACCAGACTTAGCTTTTTTAGAGAACCCTAATGTAGGTTAAACCCAACCAAGCAACTTTGAGCTGGGCAACAGGAAATAATCAAACTTTAATAACACACAAGAGGCAGGTCTATATCACAGACGTCCACCTCACTCATGGTGTGGCCAGAACACTTAACATACCGCTAAGCATTATGGGAAAGACATAACACATCCACTCCCCAACTTCCTGTTTGGAGCTCGTTTCTGTGGCCACCGTAGATTGTGACAGTAGGGGGCGGCGTTGCATTGCAGGTCACATGTGGTGTAACACCGGGTCCAACCGCCCCACTGTTTTTGTTTCGTTTTTGACGTGCCGAACGTTTCATTAACTTTTGCAGCTTAATAATAATAACTACAGTAATCGTTTAAAAAAGCTAAGTCTGGTCCTCTGGACATTCAAAAAAAAAAAAAAAAGCAAAAAAATTGTAGAAACGTTTCGTCTTTTGTCCGAAAGACTTCCTCAGTCTGAGTTGTTGTATTCAGCTCAGTCTTATAAATAGCACCCTCTCACAGTGGAGAATGCATCAGGGAACTGATAGTTTTGTTTTTCCTGTAACCTATCTGCAGTATGATAAATGATAGGAGCATAATATGCTCCCAACGTTTTGTTGGTCTTTTTTATTTATTTAAATAATGACATTTTTATGCATTTTTATTATTATTCTTTTTTTGCATCTTAAGATCCTATGACGTGTTCGGCTCCTCGAGTTCTACTCGAGTTTTTTATGTTAATGTCGAGTTTAAAAATTCTGTACTCGTTCAACCCCTACTCTGTGCATGGCCTGATTATAATTTTCCATGTTTTCTTTGCTGTCGGTCTCAGGTGGGTCCAGCTGGTTCTCAGTTTGGGATACTGGCCTGCCTGTTCGTGGAGTTGTTCCAGAGCTGGCAGATCCTGGCCCAACCCTGGAGGGCCTTCATCAAGCTGCTGTGTGTGGTGCTCTTCCTCTTTGCCTTCGGCCTGTTGCCCTGGATCGACAATTTCGCCCACATATGCGGCTTCATCTCCGGCTTCTTCCTGTCCTTCGCCTTCCTGCCCTACATCAGCTTCGGCCGCATGGACCTGTACCGCAAACGCTGTCAGATCATCGTCTTCCTGCTGGTGTTTGTCGGCCTCTTTTCGGGCCTTGTGGTGCTCTTCTACGTCTACCCGATCAAGTGCGAGTGGTGTGAATTGCTAACCTGCATCCCCTTCACGGACAAATTCTGCGAGAAGTACGACCTCAATGCTCACCTTCACTGAAGCGTAGCAGCAAGGCATCAGATCATTGTGGACTGGGTGGAGAATTATTTGCCCTTTTTTATAAGAACTGAAATGGTTGTGTTCTTTTACTGTGTTATGAATAGCTATGCTCCTCGTAAGGACTTTAATTTCCTGTCACACATTGTCCTTTACTGTCCAGTGGCACAAAGCTATGGCACCCCATCAAGGAGCCCTGTTTACACAAGAGACTGCCTGGAGAGGCCGGCGCTGGTACAAGGAAGATCATTTGCTTCATTCACGATCCAGAAAAAAAGTTTTAATTCTTATTCAGGCAACAACCTCAGATCCGAAGCAGGGACAAATAATCTTGATACCTTTGGTGCCTTGTCGATAAATGTACCAACTACTGCCATATTTTTGTTACATTATGCTGAGCACTCGAATGTTTCCTTTGTTTATTGCTTCTCGAGAAGTGATTATTGTTTTGAACATGGTAGCGTTTTAGCCACCGGTCTACAGTCGTGTAACAGAATTTTAAAACCGTAAAATAATAAATGGAAATGTCTAATTTTTTTTTAAATTCTCAGTTAAATGCCTGCTAAGTGTTGTTCTGCAGTTTTATTTAAATCGAGCAACAATAAAACAAAGCATTTTTTGCTACTAATATTCATAATTCACTGAATTTTTATTGGCTCCAACGTCCACTGTACAGTACTAAAAAGTAAAAACAGACTTTACAGCTTTTGACAAAAGTAGAATTCGAACTATTTAAAACTCAAATTTATGAGATATTTTAGCGATGGCTGCCTTATTAGCACAAACGACGTTATAAATGGTTGAAAAAACATAAGCTCAAAGCTGGTATCGCATGTCATAAAGGACAAAAAGTGACTTTTTGTTTAAAGAAATGAATCCACGGTTTCTTCTGTCTTCACGCAGACATCACTTGTTCTTCAATGAGTCAAAAAGACATACGCAGAATCTAAGCCAACAACCCACGTTGGCCCTTTCATCTATATGTTCAATCTTTTCTGTCCTGAGTCCATATCATTTTAGAGAAAGGTGTTCACTAGCAGCCACTGTTGCGTCGTGCATACGCCTGCCCACCGAGCAGATACTCCATTTCTTGAAAGCGCAAGTTGGCCACAGAGATTTCCGACGAGCCCTTATGCTTGAAGCCAGCCTTGCGGTAGAAGGGCACCAGGAAGTCCTCGCAGATCAGCAGTGCTCGCCGGAGACCCGGCACGCAGCGCAGGTACTGCAAGTAGCGCCACAACAGGATGGAGCCCTTGCCCTGCTGTCGACAGTGGCGGTGCACGGACAGCACGTGGATGTGCACGGTGGGGGTGTCTGGAACGTGCCGAGTCATGGCCTCCTGAAAGAGCGGGATTAGACTTGATGATTGTTGAAATCCAAGCAAAACGAGGGAGATTGAGCTCTTTTTTTTACCTGTGAAAGCCTTTTCTTGTTCCAGCCAGAGCCGATGACGAACGCTACCAGCTGTCCCTCTTCAAACCAACCCAGGGACAGCTCTGGACACAGACTCAGGAAGTTCAGCACGTCGTCCAGCGTGAGCGGACACTCGCCGGACACGGAAACAAAAGCTGGACCACATTCAGGCAGGGGTCATTATCAAGGCAGCAAATATCACAAAGCAATACCAAAATCCTGTTGCATCGAAACTTCAAATATAAATATGAGATCTGACACATGGGCTAGGATAAAATTCAAATTAAACATCTGGCAAGTCAGCTGAGCTGTTTGTGAATCACAAAAAAGGGAATATACTTGCCTTCTTTCTCGATTTCAAACACGCTGATGGCGTCCTGAGATGTGAGGTTCCTGAACTCGCTGGCAGGGAGTGTGTGGCGTCTCTGGTGCAGAGGGGTGACCCCTCGCACCGGTGTCTTCAGGAAGAAGGGCTTCAGGAAAGGCGAGCCGCTGACCATCGTTGTCGTCATACCTCAACACTACAGCAAACGGGAGCTTTAGGTTATTTTACAAGACCTCCTGATGATGCCGGCTCCTCTAGTGGCTCCCTCAGCTCTGCCTGTAGTCCAACATGCACCTCCTTTTCTCTCCTCCTCATCTTCTTCTTTTCTGTCTGATCCCATAATGGGAATTGGTCGTCTCAAAGCAGGAGATCTGTCTGCACGTGCCCGAGGAGCCTCTAAATCCCCCTGATACTTATGCCATTTTGTTCTTGGTGTTTTATTTTTAATTAAATTTTAATACAACCTTTTGGATATATTATACCTTGATTTAAAAAAAAAAAAAAGAGTTTCTGACCTTTTCAGTAAATAGGATACTTTTTCATTCAACCTTTTGTCAGGTTAATCTCATTGAGCCTCGAGGACTCATTTACAAGAGCGGCCTGCTACAAACTAAAGATGACAACAGTAACAGTAGAAATTTCCTTAAACAATCATCAGTAGACAAATGTAAGAGAGAAATACAGATAAAAAAAACAACAAATTAAAACAAAAATTAAAACAAAATAAGCTACTGAGCTACACCAAGAATTACCGTAAATTAATTTAAAATGTTGCACCAAAAACATATTCAGATGTAATCAGTGTTATTATAAATATATATAAAGAAATGTAATGTCCATGCTCGCCTCACTCAGCTGTTTATTTTAAAGTAGGTGTGTGACATGATGCTGAGTGTGTTCAAACACGTTTTTCAGAGATTAGGGGCACGAGGGCTAATTTAACTGTCCAAAGTCAGGAGGGAGATTTGTGTGGCTCGCAGCTGGGATGATTTCATGCCTTAAGATTTAGCAAAGACTAATTAAATGACAAGGCACCTGCTTTACTTGTTTACAGACTTGCTCTGTACGACTGTTGACCCAAGACGGGTTTAAAGGACTTTATTCTCTGTAATCATGATCCAGTTCTGAAACAGTTGGGTGTAAAAAGCAAATCTCATAAACCCATATTTTATTCCCAGTGGATTCAGTCTTCTTTCAGACGCTCTCTCTTCAGGAGTCGCCTCAGGAAGTCATCTTCCTCCATCTCACTCTCTGCATCCTCTGTCCTCACTCCATCTACCTCCATGTCCTCTAACTGCATCTATGCATCTCCTCTTTGGGTTTTTTCCTGGCAGCTGCATTTCTAACATTCTTCTACCAATATGCCCACTGTCCCTTCTCTGGACATGTCCAAACCATCTCAGTCTCTAATTTCATCTCCCAGTTGTTCAACCTGTGCTGTACCTCTAATGATCTCATTCCTAATTTTATCCATCAACAATCCCTCAACATGTTCATTTCTGCCACGTTCCAGTTCTTTCTCATCCTTTTGTCCATGTCTCTGTCTCCAGACGATACAACATAGCTGGTCTCACCACTGTCTTGTAATTTTTTCCCCTTTGACCTTTGCTACCACTCTTTTTTCACAAATGACTCCTGAAGCTTTTCTCCACCCATTCCCCCCTGCCTGGGTACTATTTTTCACCTTTTCCCCCAATTCCCAATGGATTATAGTAAACAATTCAAATGTTTCAACTAAGAAATTGAACCATTTGTAGGAGAGAAAAAAAAGGTAATTTTGAATTTGATGGCAGCAACAAATCCTGATAATCGATAATGTTGGGACAGGAGCAACAAAAAGCTAGAAAAGTGGTAAATCACGCCAAGAAGTGATATGGGAACACCATCCAACAATGTCTTCTCTGGGCTCATTCAAAATGAACTGAGGCAAAAATGGAAAACTGTTCTGTGATCATTTAAAATGTTCTTTCAAAATCAGTATGTTTTAAAGATGAAAAGGACCATCAGCCTGCTTTTCAGCTATTCAAAATCCTGCCTCTCTGATAGTATGGGGGTGCATCAGTGACTCAAGCATGGGCAGCTTACACATCTGGAAAAACATAATCAATGCTGGAAAGTATATATAGGGCACAGAACATGTGCTCCCATCCTGATGTCTTTCTCAGGGATGTATTATCATTAATATATAATATAGTACATCTTAAATACATACCAACCAGTAATGGTTCAATTTACTTTCAGCAATTTTGTTAAAACTTTACTCTGAGTGTAAAATCCAGCTGTTTGGTTCTATCAATCTTTAAGTATCTGACTTTCAAATGTATAAATTCCTGTTCTGGATTAAATGACTGTCCTGAAGGAAACATGGTTCCCAAGAAAAGTGTACCTTAAAGCTATAAAAGTTTTGTAAGCTATCAGTCTACTTCCAAAAGTTTTACAGCTGTGCCTTTTAAAAATTTGAAATACAAACACTAATCCCAGGAAACAGTCTGGAGAAGAAGAAAAAAAACCACACAAAGCTTGTCCAAAGGTTCAGTTGAGAAATTAACTTTACAGCAGTCCACAGTTCATTGCACACAAAGTGCACTGACTGAATGTCAGAAGACGGGTTGTTGTCTATATGACCAGCGAGAAGAAATTTTTATCGCAAAGGTCAAAACTTGTATATTTCCTGCACTTTGAATGTGAAACGAAGTTTTCTTCCAAAAATGAAGTCATCTCCTATTTACACACAGGTTGAAAACATCATATTAAATACATTATTTAACATATTAAATACATTATTTAACATATTAAATACTTTAAAGAGATCATAATTCACAAAATTTTGCCATCTTATGACCTACTTTTCTAAATTATAACAATTCTGTTATAAAACTTATATTTTTATCTTACTTTTTTTTTTAAAACAAGTCATAAAATGAACTAACTCATCTTAAGAATACATGTACGACTGAAAAATGTTGTAGTGGCTCAGTCATGAGTCAAAGCATTGAGTCTTTGTACTTTATTGTTATGCACATGCTGCTATATACACACAGGGACAGAGACAGATTTTCAGGGAGCCAAAAACCATACTGTGGGGTTCTCCTGGATACCAGGTCAATAGTGGTGAGAACAGGAAGGCACAGTGTCAACTTGAAATGGCACAGAAAAGGAGAATAAAGGCTAAAAATAACCACAGTACTTAAAATGTAGAGGTAGAAAGCCTCTGGTTTCACATGCAATCAAGCCCATGCAAACTTTGCATCAGATGTGTTTGTTTCAGTAACACATACGGTATACTGTATTACTTAATGCTCACTGAATTCTGATATTTGGCCAAATAAAATGTAAATAAGAACAACTCCAACTTAAAATGACTGTACCTAATGATATGTTTTAATATCATGAAGACTACAAGAGTAAATAAAATTTAAATCCTGCCTGTGGGCTGAAACCGTTGTATACTGAAGCATTTGTAAAAAAAACACCAATGTTCATTGCAAGCAGGCAGCTACTTGAAGGCACATAGATCTATATGCATGATGCTACACATACAGGACCAAGGTAAATGAAGCCACTGCTGTCACAAACACGTGGTTTTTAGTCTTTTTTGCAACATTAATAGCAAACACCTACGTTGCCACAAAAAGACTGTACAGAGATCAGTCACATCAATGACAAGTACGCCTGCTGAGCCCAACACTAAACCAGAATAATGCAGATGGAACTTTAGTTTGTTTCAGGCTTTAAAATTAGCTGTTCAGACCTAAATCTGCAGCTCTGTAAAAAAAATAAAAATAAAAGACTGTTAAAATGTTCTCATCTTGAATGACACGCTCTTTAATATATACAATAAGAAATAAGAAATTTAAAAATTATCTACACAGAATTTTTGTTATTTTAAAATATTAAAAGCAAACACGCTGATGTTTAGGACAATAATCAAGTTAAAATAACCTTATCATACAGTATGCTTTTATTAAAAAGGAATGAATAAACATGAGTGCAAATCACAAAAAAAGGACACAGATCCATAAGTAATGACTTTTTAAATACTAATAGTAAACCTAATGAAATAGTCTTAAATGCTCTGGGTTTTTACTATTAATTACAAGACCTAAGCACAAACTGCATTTAAAGACTATTTTGAATTTATTGTCAAGAAATTGTTAAATGTTAAACTAAATGTGCTTAAAAGCACCACCATGACAGGCAGTGAAATCTCTCTCTGGACATTACAAAACCACAAATCTGGCCAAGACACACGTGATAAAGAGGTAATGAAATATTTTCAACGCTGGGAAAAATAGAGGAAACCAAGCGTCAGTCATAAATGTTTTGTATTGATGGAATGAATAAGAGCCCCTCCTCGTCTTTAACTTTCCATTAGGCTCCTTTTCTGCTCTCACAACCACACGACTGGTTTGAGGAGGGTTGGTTGGGAAAATCTTACGAGGCGATAAGATGATCTTTGGGGGAGAAGCGTCAGGGGTTGAAGTGCTCGTCCTCCATGTGAAGGCTGCTTGAAGGACGCAGGAGGGGCTGGCTGGAGCAGTTTGTGCTCTGACTTTTCAGACTTTCTGTGGACTCTGAGGAACCTGCAGTGGAGGATAGAAAAGTAACAATTGAAAGCGATGTTGCCTAACAAATGTTCAATAAAAGCAGTGATGCATTTAAAAAAACGACTACCGGTACTTATTCACACACACATTTAAAACTTGCTTAAAACAGCAAATTTGCTGCTGGAACATGTTTTTGTTTTCTCTAGAGTCAGTGACTGTAAAGCCCCCAGTATAGCTCTGCGTACGTCCATACGCAGCTGTACGCACGTACTATGCAGAGGCACAAGCGTACCCTCGCAGGGCACGTACGCGCAAAGCTCAAATTTTACGACCACGTACGCAAACGCGTTGTCACACAATAAACTGCCCGGCGCCAGGACTGTTTTGTATGCGACACAAATGTATTAAATTCCCCTTCTTCATCCCTGATCTGGCCTTTTCTTTTGTTTTTTTTGCCAAAAGGCAGTGATTGCTTCCTCCTCCGCTGACTCCATGACTGAAATGATGAGGAAATGAATGAATTTGTCACTAGCGAATTAAACTCGGGTCCAACGTGGCTGCGCAAGGTTCTGCAGATTTCCTGGTGTGCTGGACCAGCGCTCCCTGTTTTTATTATATTTTTTTAAACTTTTTATTAACATATAAACACAGAACACCGCTGGCAGCTCGTGCCTTCCCCCCACCCGACCTGTCAATCAATTCAGTAGGCGTGTCAGACAGCAAATGACCAATCAGCGACCTCAATTTGTCCCGTAGGTAAACGCTCTGCGCTGCAGCTGCTCAAATGACGTCAAGAATTTGTTGTGAAAACGCGAGAACGTACGCTGGGGTGTGGGGCAGAACTGTGCGTACAGTATGCGCGTACGAACACGCGTACGTACGGACGTACACAGAGCTATACTGAAGCCTTAATCATGAAGAATCAGTCAGGGAGGAATAAGTAGAGCTCATACATACAGAAGCAGAGCAGACAGGAAACTCGACATACCAGTTATTCCTCCATACCAATAGAGCAAGAATCAGGACCTAGAGCTGCAAGAAAGTGAGGAGGTTCAAAGAGACAGGAAAGCGTGGAATAAGAGAGGAGTGTTAGGAAACACGCAGAGGCAGGAGCACACAGGTTAGATGCAAAGCACAGAGAATCGTGGTCTTAAAATATCTGATTAAGGTAGAGCTGGAGAACCAGACTGTCGTTTATTCAACGAATGAAACCAAACGTAACCAAGACGCAGAAAGAGTTTGTTTCAAAAGATTTTCTTCTGAGCTCTCAATGGGGTCTAGGCCAGTTTTACTTTTCAAACAATAGAAAATGATTAAAGTTCCAACCTCTTCCAGTTTAGGTTTTTTTCCTTTCTCTTAAAGGTTTGAGGATCTTCTACAAAACATATCTGTGTTGCAGCTGAGAAGATCGTGGGCACCTCCTTCCCCTCACTGCAGGACTTACACAGCAAACGCCTCACTCGGAAAGCCCACCGCATGGCAGGTGATCCCACACACCCACTACACAGCTGCTTCAGACTGCTGCCATCAGGGAGGAGACTGAGGAGTCTCCAGGCTCGAACCAGCAGACTGAGAGACAGCTCTGTTCATCAGGCAGTCAGGATGCTAAACACTCTGCCTGCTCTGCCCCCCCTCCCATTTGAA
Source organism: Garcialebias charrua (assembly GCA_038048925.1). Lineage (NCBI taxonomy): Eukaryota > Metazoa > Chordata > Actinopteri > Cyprinodontiformes > Rivulidae > Garcialebias > Garcialebias charrua. The sequence continues at coordinate 28,721 of JBBPBX010006072.1, forward strand.
CTGCCTTAACACTAAAACTTTCTCACACATTACCACACAACACAAAGATTTTAACACTGGACTCTGTGTCATCAAACGGGTTATTCACTAAACTCTCGGTCATGTGCTCATACAGTTTGCACTACTTCTCATACTTGCACTAATGTTTGTATTACATCACTGCCTATAATCATAATACTGTTTACATTCTCTGTTTACATTTATTAATACTGTTTACTTTTATTACTACTGCTTACATGTAATTACTACTGTTTACATTTACACTACTCTAATATCTACACCACTGCTGATACATATACAGTGTGCTCTGAACGGTCTTATTTAGGGATGCCCAATGTGCCTTACTGCATATGCCACTTTTTGCCTCTATAACAACATCAACTACTACCTCATACATATACTGTGTACATTAACTCATACGCTGCTTTGCCACTTTGCAAATGTCAATGCTAGAAACCTTTAGTTTATTTTAGTTATACTTTTTATACTCTTTTTTTATACTAGTATGCAAAAACTCAGGACAGTATTATGTTCATTAAATGTTTAATGTTTTAGTTTTAGAGTTGGTGTAAATTTTCATACTCTTATTCCACTATGCAAAAAACTCAGGACAGTGTTAGTTTTACTATTTTATGCTTATGTCAATTATTATATGTTTCAGTGTTTCAATGTTTAGATGTTTACTGTTGCACCGAGGGACTGAGAGAAACGCAATTTCGGTCCTGTGTATGTCCTGTACAGTACATATTGCAGATCTGACAATAAAGTTGACTTTGACTTTGTTTTTGTGTGCCTGACAGAATATTTCTCACCAGGCAGAGACAGATCACACGCAGGGTCGCTTTCCGTTTTGGTCAAGCTGCAGCGTTCGCTGCTGCAGTCCTGCAGGATGTCTTCTCCAGAATGCATCCTGTCCTCTGGATCACCCAGGACAGCAACAACGTCAAAACAAAGTACCGACCGTCTTTTCACGGAGAGCCAAAAGAGAAAACTCACCGTCATCTGGAGAAAGAGACTCGGCCACATCCTCCGCTGCTGTGGCCTAGAACAAAATAAATGAAGAAGTTCAGTCCGTGGCAAAGTCGATGGTTAAACGTTGAGCAGAGAAGCAGCTTACGTCTGTCGGGGCGGGGCTGCTGGAGAGACGCGTGTGTGGCTGAGCGTCGGACATCTCAGACAGCTTCTCTTCGTCCTCCTCCTGGATCGGAGAGGATGGGGATCGAAGGGTGCTGCAACCAAAATTAAGGCACAAAAAATAATTGAATCTACGTTTTTAAATAAACCTCCAGTTCAACCTTTTAAACATGCTTTAAAAAAACAAGTGATACGCTGATGTCCACCATTGCTGAATGATTTAAATAGTTAATGGGAATGCAAGTCAACCTTAATGTTTATGGTGCAGTGGGTAGAAGTTACACTGTGTATAAGAGCAAAAGACGTTTTTCTTTCTTGTTCAAGGCAGCACAGTGACAGATCCTGGCAAGAAGAGGGAGCAATTTTATCCACAACCAGATCCAACAGTAGAGCCAGGGGGTGGCCAATGGTGCCCCTGGACACCAAACAACCTTTGGCCACCCCAATTATTTGAGGAAAGTATATTTTTAAGCAATATAAAGACTAAAAAGCATAGTTTCCTCAAATTGTCAATTTATTTTTCACACGCACGCACACGGTGGTGCTGATCTTGGATTTTGATGTGCCAACCTGATTTTACAGTGTCATTTTTACACCTAGATGTACCGGTAGCTACACGCCAAAATGGAAGTCGGTGCCTCACTTATTTTCTAGGTTATCCAGCTCAAAAGATGTGGACTGAGCAGCAATTTGGGATTATGACCTGGAAAATCAAGTTTTGAAAGTTGTCTAGATGCAGTGATACACCACAAGTCAGTACCTGATCAGTACTTATTTTTCAAGTTATCATTCTTACAACACATGGGTATTTATGGTGGCAGCCATTTTGGATTTTGATGTGGCAACACCATTTTTGAAAGGAACTGTTCTTACACCTCGATGTAACCACACATCAAAATGGAAGCTGGTACCTTGCTTATTTTTCATGTTGTCATGATCACAACACATACGCATGGAGGGTGGGGGGGATTTCCAATTTTCCCTTTTCGCTCCGCAACGGGGAACAAAAAAGGGGCATCTGTAGCGTACTCACAATTAGAGTTAAAGATGAAAATAACTGAGAAAAAAAGGTTTAGTAAGAAAAAAAAAAAAGGTTTAAAACTACCGTAAGATTAAAACTGAAACCCAATTTTCTCCACTCACATATAAACTCTGCACAAACAGATTTGGTTTGCCAGTTTTGACGCACAGTTCATACCATACAGCAGTGTTTTTCAACCACTGTGCCTAGGTACACTAGTGTGCCGCGAGTGATCATCAGGTGTGCCTTGGAAATTATCAAAAAAGCCCCCCCACCCCTTTTCTACAACCTCTTTAAATTTAAGACCACATTGTTGTGGTACTGTTCGGGTGTATTTTTGAAGACATGTTAAGTGCAATTTGAAATAAGAAATATAAAATATGATAAAAATACATTTTTGTGTTTATTTCATTCCTATTCAAGACACTTTGATAAGAATGACTATATTTAATATAAGCGGATACAGTGTACAGTATCTATGTTTACAATTTTGGTTGGTGGTGTGCCTTGGGAATTTTTCAATGAAAACACTGTGCCTTGACTCAAAAAAGGTTGAAAAACACTGCCATACAGTGCACACATTTGTGCAGTTTTATATATCTATACATTTCTTGATTTACGTACTTTTCAGACATTGTAACTGTGATTCTTTTCACTTTAGGATTACCTGTCAGGTGACTTGCTGACTTTGCTTTTCTGCAGGTTTCCATCACTTAAATGCTCTGGTGAGCTTAGTTGTCGGCCATCACTCCCCAAACCCCCAGAAAAATTGATTTCATCATAAAGTGGGGCTGAGGGGATGGAAGGGGACACTGACTGCAGACCGTTCAGAGCCTCTAATAGTGAAATGGGCTCAAAACCAGGAGGAACAGAGTCTGAACTCTGCAAAGAGTAAAAGACAACAGAAGAGTTAACAGATTGATCACACACCATAATCTCATAATCTGGATTATTTAGGCTGCAAAGGAGTCATAAATGATGTACCCTCCATACCATTCTCTTCAAACTTTTTGTGACTATCAGGAATACAGTAGTGTGCTACAATTTGTGGCATGTTGCACAACATAGACATATTACAAAAAACTCAGAAAACAAATAATGAAGGTCAATGGGGTTTTGACGAAGCATCATTCAAAGTTTAAACAGGTCACAAAAAGTTAAACTTCACATGTCTCAATTTGCATTTTGATCACTTTAATTGTATTTAAACAATTGCTTTTAAGGTTTTCATTTTTTTTTTACATTTTCCACAGACTGTTCACCTGACTGTTTATGTCCCACACTAACTTTTAAATTGTCTATTATTTTTCTTTCACCATCAACTCTTTTTGATACAAATATAAAGATTCTAAGCTTTTTTCTCATAGATTAATACAAAGTTATGTTGGAATTTTTGACAACAGCTGCAAAAGCACTTCAAAATGTCTAAAAAGTTTCTAGCTTTATGATATTTTATGATAAATGTTGTACTTTTAATAGACACCATACCATTTTATTTATACACTGTCACTTAAAAACAGTAACAAGGCCAGCCAAAGTGCTGTAGAGCAAAAACAATGATGAAATAAGATGAAGCGGTAAGTAGCAAATTTTTATAAGCAGGATGTGCATGGCACTTACTGAGTGCTCATCGTGGTCCATAGTTTGAGCCAGAACTGGACTGAAGGAGACAGGAGAAAGAGCTCCAGGCTTTTTCCTCACAGCTCTGATCTGCAGCAAGGCTCTAAAAGCTGCTCAGAGGAAAATAACAACAATATTAATTTATTCTCATTAAACCAACTCAAATCTGAAACAATGCAACTACTCTTACGCAGTCTGCAGATGGGACAGTTGTTGGCCTGGTAACGCAGTGTGTCTGCGCAGGAGTTGCAGAGGCACAGATGTCTGCAGGGCAAGATGAGCGTGTCTCGCAGGTCAGATAGACAGACGACACACTCATTGCTGTTGTCACTGTTCTCATCATCAGATGGCTAACAGAATGAAACAAAATAAAAAGGGCACACAGATCAAATAAGGCTGAATAACTTCAGCATCATGTTTAATGAAGAATATTTCCACTGGAACCTTTGTTTCTTGGTTGTTTTTGTTCTCAATCCCATAGATTTCCTGTAAGAGGTAGCTCACACGATCTACCTGTAAAAAAAGAAAACACTCTTGTTCATGAAGACTTTAATGATTCGACTTTTGTCTGAAGATTTTGTGGCACAAAGGTTTGTAAAAGTGAACATAACTAAAAAAAAAGATACAAAAACTGTTTCATGTAGAAAATGAAGACATCTGTCCACGCTGTTTACAAAATGCAGTGCAACAGCAACTTCTCGATGCTCTGCCTTCATCATCTCATATCACCATCTACACAGCTTTATCAACAAGCTGCAGCAGAAAGGTGCTTTCTGGAAGACTGAATTCACACATGTGCGATTTTAAAACGTACTACATTAAATTACACTCCTAAATGAAATGCCCAAGTAAAATATAAAGGTTTTGTTCAAATGAAAGCAGCAAACTTACAATTTGCTTCTGCTTCAGTGGCTTGACAGAGAAACTGCCATCAACATGCTGGAAGAAAAAAAAAAACGTGTTTTATCTCACTTGGAACCGTTACGTACATCAGAAGTATTTACTTATTTTTATACTTACTCTTTCGAATGCTGCCAAAAGCACATGAGCATGTCCAAGACAATCTTTAACAAAAAAGAAAAAAACAAATAAAGCTGTATTAACGTGTAACACTATCAGACAGTGCAACTGTATACAAAGTAACATTAGACCAGATGAGTTGTCAGGACCTACCGCCCCCTTCATCAACCACAGCTTGGATTACCATGGGAAACACTCCCCGGTCCAGATCGAAGTTCAGCTTTAAAGACAACAGTACACTTATGTAAAATGGATGATTTATAATTAGATGCATGCCACTTGTGTGGTCTAGTGACAAAACTTCAAACTTACATCTTCTTCTTTCCATTCGCTGAAGTCTATTTTGAAGGCTGGCATAGAGAACTGCTGGTTCACCCCCCGCTTGTAGTGCACTGTTTCAGAAACCATGGCTGGATCCTTTGGACTGTACCTACACATTCAAAAATAAATAAATAAGAATACACTTTGTTCCAATGCATCAAAAACACACACACACAAAAAATGCTGAGTTTAAGGTTAAAATGGAGACCTGTCATCAAGTATGAAGACAGAAACAGCAGACTAACAGCAGTAATATCCAATCTTAAGTTTAATCGGGAGATGTAACTTCAGCACAGGCTTTGACTGTCTTATGTGTGGTATCCATGGCGATGACTTGTTGCTAAGGACCGGTTACATCTATTCTTGACTCTGAAGCCTAAGCCTTTCTGGCACGTTTCTTACTAACATGAAGTAGCTGCGATGGGATGCATGCATGAGTTCTGAGGTAAGTTATACAAGTATGTGACAATGATTTGTTTAACTCAAATGGAAATTAAAACGCCTAGGATTCCACGAAGAAATGCATGTCACCGTGGACTAAGGCAATCTTATTTTGAGAAGATGTTGCCTTTTTGGTAAAACTTTTGTCAGGTTACATTTAGTTTCATGCTAAATCACAAGATGTGATGGTGAGAACATGTGATGACTCTCAGCTACTGACACACCCAATTTAAACTCAATATCTGTAAACTTGACGGAGTAATAGCCATTTTAACGTTTTTAATAAGTCCGTTGACGGTTGCAGCCATCTTGAATGGGGCGAACTCCCATGTTTATCAGTTGTAGATGTAAATGTATTAATTACTTAATTATATAAAATTTTTCCAATGGTTCATGAGACAGTTTTGTCAATATCAGTTACAGGAGCAAATAACATTGTCTTCTCCTTTTGGCTAAAAAAACACCTTAACACAGTTTCTGTTAAATCAAAGAAGCATTATGAAATTCTTACACAGCCATGCCATTGGAGAACTCCTCAAATGCCTGGCAGTAGAGGGTGATGGCGACCCGTGCGTCAGCATCAAAGGTAAACTCCAAACCGTACTGAACCTTCGGTTTCCCTCCGTCCTCCACTGATGTGTCAGAGTCATCTTTATATCTAAAATCAAGAAGTTGGATAAACATTGTGCAAAAATGATTTGCCTTTGAATGCTTTTATTGTGTTAGAATCTCATTTTATTTACCTGACTAAACGCAAAGAGTCCTTTCTGATGTTCACCAGACTCCTCAGGGTTTTCACAGGTTCATGAGGTGCAGGTGTCACATACGGAAACTAGTGAAATGACAGCAAATTGAATGAATTGAACAAAAATATTTTAACGCTACTGTTGCAAACGAGATGTAAAGACATTTAGTTTTGAATATGCACACTAATGAAGGTAAAATAACATAATTTGTTACCTGAACTGGCCTATTTCCAAGAAAATTCAGGTCCATGTTTTCCCCAAAGAGGTATCCCTCTGGATGTGGAGTGTCAAACTTCTCTCCTCCCATGAAGAAATGGCTGGCAAAGTAATTCCCTGAAAAAGAAAGAAAAGAAAATGAATAACTATACCATCAGTAAGACACATAGGAACTGATTTTAGCAGAAAGTTGGATAGCCTATAATAATTTAACAGGTGGGCGTAACCCTGTGTCATGAATAGAGTCAGAGAGTCAGAGTCAGAGAGTCTTTATTGTCATTTGCACCGCATGTGGTACATGAGATGAAAACGAGATTATGTACACGAGGTCCCAGTTACATCCAACAACAAATGAAAGAGAAAAACAGTAATAACATCGAGAACTAACTAAGAAAAACATCAACTAGTAATACACTAAGCCTAATATAGTGGGAATAAACAGCAGCACGAACATGAGTTTGTATGAGCAGATGGTCACAGATGAACACAGATGAACACAGCAACAAGAAAACATATCAGCATCAGCATGATGTGATATTTTGCAGTGTTTATTTTAATTTTATTTTTATTTATTCATGAGTCTAACAGCCTCAGGGTAGAAGCTGTTCCTCAGTCTAGTGGTTCTACACTTGATGCTCCTCAACCTCCGTCCTGAGGGGAGTGGGGCAAAGAGTGAGTGTGCTGGATGAGTGAGGTCTTTCATGATACAGGTGGCTCTTTTCCTGCATCTAGAGGTGTAAATGTCTGTGATGGTGGGGAGACTGACTCCAACAGACTTCTGTGCAGCCTTCACAAGTCTGTTGGAGTCAGTCTCCCCACCATCACAGACATTTACGAATAGACGAATAGACTGACGAATAGACGTAGGTCATTTACAGTTAGTACGTGATTTACTTGACAAAACACAATTCTGTTGTATAAGTTTATTCAAATTAAATGTCAGGATTTCTAATAGCTGTACATTTTTTTAACAACATACAGTAGAGGTTAAAGCTGCATATTGACACCAATATATAATAATCCTATTCTTCTTAATCATACAATTTAAATGTTATAATGAGTTAAAATATTATCTCAAATGTGTCATTCCTTGAGGGGGCTGGGTCTGAGACATAAAGACAATGAGCAATATGTCTTAAACCTGACTGCATACAGAGGTTACCTGCAACAACAGTATCATGATCAATCACATAAAATACGCTTAAACCTGATCACCTAAAATACAACTCGATGTATTTGAGGTTAGCAGGAGTAAAAGGAGAGACATTATAAATTACTTACCAGATTTCGGTGGAAATCGATAGGCAGAGTTAGCTTGGATATCGATGTCCTCAACACCAGCAATCCTGCGACTCAGAACGGACCCCATCTTTCTCGATGCTCCCAACAGTTAGCTTAGTAGCTAACGCCGCGTCAACAGCTCCGACTTGAGCCTAAACAGAAACCCAAACGACTAAAACCTCCACCAGAAACAAAAGCTGCTGTTAATTCTCCATTTTTCTCGCTATATGTTATGCTAGTCGTACTACGAAACGGTACAAAGTGACGAGAAAGCTGTTGTTTTGACAGAGATGTGCTAACTGCAGGGAGGAGGAGGAGGAGGAGGAGGAGCGGATTGGCTGCAGTGTTGCCAGATGGGAAATGAAGTTTCGTACCAGTGACTTGATCGGAAACATACACAAATTTCATTTCAAAGTGTCTTATAATTACCTCATTCTGTAATATAAATATAAACAATGCATATTACTGTATAGTACATAATACGTTTTTATTTTTAAGAAAACCCAACAAAACGGTTGAAAAATATTCTCTGTTGAAAAATACATCCCTTGTAGAACAGCGCCTCTACTGGTGTGGATGTCAAGATGAGCCATCACCTGCACTGAACCTATGCACTGAACAGTCCACAACGGCTGTTTGTTTAATTTTATGTCTACAGTATACAGTATGTGCAACCCCCCTGGCTGCAGTGTTAATTTTGACAGCTATTTTTAATTTAGTTTTAGTCTTAGTCATGTGACTAAAACATCATTTAGTTTTAGTCATTACTTAGTCATCAGAATTTTTTTTGTTTTAGTCTAATTTTAGTTGACAAATCAATGAAAACATTTAGTCGACTAAATCTACAGTCAATTAAGTCGACTAAGTTATACATAGTAAAAACTTTTCATCAATTCTCTGTAGTTACTAAAACAAAACAATGTTTTAACCATAATATTAATATTAATATGCAATACATACAACAACAAATAAAACTTTTTTCAAACATTATTTGTCTAACCTTGCTTTTAACAGTAAAACTACAAGCAGTACTTGAATCCAGTGTTAATTTTGACAGCTATTTTTAATTTAGTTTTAGTCTTAGTCATGTGACTAAAACATCATTTAGTTTTAGTCATTACTTAGTCATCAGAATTTTTTTTGTTTTAGTCTAATTTTAGTCGACAAATCAATGAAAACATTTAGTCAACGAAAATAATTAGTCAACAAAATTAACACTGCCTGGCTGGCATTAGTTTGTTAATTTGTTTATAGTTTTGTTTGTTTTTGTTATGAATGAAGTTTGAAAAATAAAATCAGTCAGTTTGTTTATTCATTCAACCTTTATTTTTTATATACTAAAAATTAACATCAGTCATAAGCCATACAATACATTCATTCAACCTTTATTTATACAGGCTATCCTCGTTGAGCCACGGGGACTCATTTACAGGGACCTGTCTCACTCACACCCAGGGTCAATTTAGAGCAATCAACCTAACATGCATATAACAATACAATACACAATATAACATGGAATTGGAATCAAAACCTAGTGACATTTCTGCACACGTTAGGTGCAAACAACAACACCAACTAGGTCATTTAACATTTGAACAAAATTAACATTTTGGCCATGCTGCGTGCACTGTCAGCCACCTCGCTTCAGTCGCGCATTTTGTCATTCAATGTATGACTTTGCACATTGTGGGAATTTTTAAAAGTATACAGTATGTAGATTGCACGTGGCAACGCTGATGCAAATTGAGCTCGGTGTCTCTCCGCTGATGTGAGCAGTCCTGTGTTGACAAACCACAACAAGGAAGTCGACCTCCGTTTCTATGGTAACGCTCGTCTCCGTGGCAACCGGTCCAAAGCGTCTCTCGGAGATTTCGTAAAGACGGACACATAGAGCGAAAACGAGACCTCGCTAACTGAGCAACGTTGGACTTTATTTGTTACGATTTAGTGTCGGCTTAGAAAAAGAAAAGTGTGTGGAAATGTCTCGAGTGAAAAGTGAGCTACAAGCGGAAGGCTTCACTGTTAAGGCCAACATGAAGAACGCCATGGTGAGTTCAGGGTCGTTTGTTACGTATACGGAAAATACACGTTTTTAGTATGTATGAATGTCTGAATGAATGGGTGGATGGCTGGTATTGTAAAGCGCTTTGGGGCTCCTCACAGGGGGCTGCAGCGCTATATAAATAAGCTCCATTTACCATTTACTCCATTCACCATTTACCATTTAGTATACACTAAAAAAACTGTATATCCCGCAGTTTTTGAGCTATTTCAGCAATTTAGTTATCAAAAGCTCGTTGGGGACATCATGGGTGCTATATACGTTTTGGTGAACTTTTAGAAAAATTCATATTTTTCAGCTAAATTTGAAATGTACTTTTTACATCTGACTGTTGGTTTGGATTAGACAAAGTACATTTTTATGCAATAACCGTGCATCTATTAAAGATGAGCAAAGAAAGTACATTATTTACAATTTAACAATTTTCTACTTCTTCTTTCGGCTTTTCCCTTTTCAGGGGTTGCCACAGCGAGTCATCCTCCTCCACCTCACTCTGTCCTCTGCATCCTCTGTCCTCACTCCAACTACCTTCATGTCCTCTCTAACTGCATCCATATATCTCCTCTTTGGCCTTTGTCTTTTTCCTGGCAGCTGCATTTCTAACATCCTTCTACCAATATACCCACTGTCCCTCCTCTGGACATGTCCAAACCATCTCAGTCTGGCCTCCCTAACTTTATCTCCCAGTTGTTCAACATGTGCTGTACCTCTGATGATCTCATTCCTGATCTTATCCATCCTTGTAGGAGAACCTCAACATCTTCATTTCTGCTACTTCCAGTTCTTTCTCCTGTCTTTTTGTCAACTGTCTCCAGACCATACAACATAGCTGGTCTCACCACTGTCTTGTAAACTTTTCCTTTGACCTTTGCTGACACCTTTTTGTCACAAATCACTCCTGAAACTTTTCTCCATCCACTCCATCCTGCCTGGACTCTCTTCTTCACCTCTTTACCACATTCCCCATTTTCCTGGACAGTGGACCCCAAGTACTTGAAGTCCTGCACCTTTGTGACCTCTGCTCCTTGTAGCCTCACTGTTCCACTGGCCTCCCTCTCATTCACACACATGTACTCTGTCTTACTACAACTGACTTTCATTCCTCTTCTTTCAAGTGCATACCTCCACCTCTCCAAGTTCTCTTCCACCTGTTCCCTGTTCTCACCACAGATCAATGACATCTGCAAACATCGTAGGGGGATTCCTGCCTGACCTCATCTGTTAGTCGGTCCATCACCAGATCAAACAAGAAGGGGCTCTACTGGTTTATGCAAATTAATTCTAACTTTAAACAATAAGACATTCAGCAATCACCCAATTTATCATTTTGATATCAAATCAAAGTTGAACTTTAATGAAAGTTTTGGTGTTTGTCTCCTGTTATGCTTTCTGTGGTGACAGAATTTAAGTTCAGCTCTGAGCAGCTGTGAGAGAATTATAAATATTTGTCTGACATTAATTCAGCTATTAGGTTCATTTAGCCATTTAAAGCTTCTGTTCAGCTTATTTTTATATTTATTTTTGGCTAATTTTGGCTGTGAGAATTTGTTTTGCTTCCTTCCCCCTTCAGCTACATGCTATTTTAAACATTTTTGTGGTCAAGTTGATTTTTTTCTGTTTAATTCAGCAAACATGTGCTTTCAGTCTGCTCATTTCAACATTTAGTGCACTTTTTTTTCAACCAATTCTTATTTTAGCTATTTTTGGCTCCTTATAGCTTCTTTCTGCTAATTTGAACTTTTTTTTCTCTGTCTGCTTTCCTGCTTACATCAATTTTCTGTGATTCATTTCTTGATATCTATAATTTGATAATTGATTGACATAGAAATGCCAAACATCACAGATGGCTGCATTGTTAGCAATCATTTCTATTGATTTTAAGGTCACAGGGTACAAAGTCAGGGCCAGTAATGAAGGTCACATGCCGCTTACTTTAAATGTCTTTATTGTGAAAACAGTTCACTGTTCATTCAGTTTATTTATAATTTTTTACTTCCACTCCTCACTTTTTTATCAGTTTTTCCTTTCTGCCTCGCCAGGTAGCAGGCCCCTTGACTACAGGGATTTTTAAAGCAAGACCACTCAAACCTATCAACTTTCGTAAGTGCTACGAGCGTGGAGAGTTGCCCGTTTTCCTGGTACATGACAGCAAAGGCAGCATTAAATGGAAGGTAGGGTCGCTACTAAGTTCTTGCATTTATTTCATTGACGAAAAGACGGGGTACATACGCAATGTTTAAACCTGATTCTTACTGATAAAGGATCTTTTTTCACACAACATCCTGTTTGAATCCAACATTTCTCTCAAGTAAATGTGGCTGAAGCTGAACAGTGCTAAACACTGTTTTTGAGTTAGTATTAATGGGTTGATGAAGACAGTTTTTCGCATGCCCAGAAGCTGCAGTGTGTGCTATTCCCCTGTAGGGGAAAGTGTAGACCAGCTGATTTTTTTTTCTTCATTCAACCTTTATTTATACAGGTTAATCCCACCTGAAAACGTTTGAAATATTATTACAAGAACTTTGTCATATTTTCCCTCTTTCCACTTCTGCAGATAAAAATGAGATGATTCTTGTAATGTAAATGTGCTCCTGTTCTAAGGTGGACTTTGACAATATAGACTATGATCACTACCTGCCACTATTCTTTGACGGCCTGTGTGAGACTGCTCATCCATACGAGAGCTTCGCCCGCCAGGGAGTCCACGACCTGTTGGATCACGGAGGCCCCCGAATCCTTCCTGTCATTCCCAAACTCATCATTCCCATTAGAAGTAAGTCTCGGGGTGTTCAAACTCACAATCCACCATTCATACAAAACAAACTGCCTCTGTTTACTGATGTCATTACTTCTTTAACATCGGTTTCTAGAACAACAAAATAAAACAGTTTAAAGCCAAGTATTATTGTTGTACACAATCAAGACAAAATTAATTTGTTCATTTTAAGTTTGTCCAACGTAACACATTTTCTTCACTTGAATAGACATGCATAAACTTTACTGGGAAGATGTGAGGAAATTATTCTAAGATGAAAAAGTTAAAATGTATGCAAATATGTTTTTATTTATGCATTCATCAGTTGTGGAGCAGTGGACATTTATTTTGGATTTTGTTTCTGGATAATGTTTATTTTTAATTTCTGTGTTCACTCTCTGCCAGCTCCAAAAGGAATATCACAGACCTGCTAACAAACAACAACACAGCGAGAGTTGCAGGAGTATTTGACTAAAATTCCCTTGAAAACACATATGCTGAGTAGATCCAAAGACAGTCTTAACAAAAATAATAATTTAAGCAGCTTATTAGCTCGATAAATTGTCTGCTTCAAGGTATTGTTAATAGGGAGCTGCCATGCAGCGGAGGAAGACCGAGTTGTGAGATTCTGAAATACAGTAATGTAATTTCTTGTGAAAACAAAGACAATGTCACTTATGTGTTGTCATCTTGAACACAAGTGAAAAGCAGACATGATGTAGTGGCGATTTCTTTCGAACTCAAATTATTAAAGAGACTAAAGGCCACTACTGGTTGTTTTTCAACAGGCAAAAAAGAAGTCCATTGTCCAAACATGATTTACTTTTAAGGTTGCTTTAATCTACTTTTTCAACTTTCAAAAACTTGACAATTCAAAAACTTGAAAAGTTCTAGACTTTGTGTAATGTATTAACTTTTTATATATTTTTATGTTCAAGTCTTATTTATTGTTTAGGTTCTTACAGACACTTTTTGTTTATTGCGCCGCTCAAGGTGGCTGGCTGGCTGCATGTTGGAGTAGCTCTCTTACATTCATTCTGAGGTTTTGCTTTTGAAAACTTTAATTACTCTTTGTTTTGTTCCTGGATGTAAATCACTTTTCGGAGGATTACGTCCTCTTTTATCAGATGCTGTTCCGGTGGAATTATTTTATTTGACTGAAACCTGTTTTACTTTTGGACATGTGTTATGATGTGTAACCATAGCAACAAGGTGTTTTTTCTACAACTGGGAGCTGTCAAGTAACATCTCAAAAGCTCAAAAATACCTCAACTACAGCCCCAAATCCCAAATGAGTTGGAAAGGAGGTGCCGTGGATGCATTCCCGTCTACCTGAAGGTGGTGCTCGAGTACCTGACCGCAGAGATCTTGGAGGTTATGGGAAATGCAGCTCGTAACAGCGGGAGGACTGAGATTGCCCCCCGATACCTGCAGTTAAGTCCATGGCAGGGTGCTGGGAGAAATGGCTATCGCTCAGGGAGGAGTTCTGCTCAGCATTCAGGCAGTCCTGGGTCTGGGTGAACAGATCGGCATCTGCAGCTAGTTTCTTCTGATCTGCTGTGGGACGGACCGCTACAAGAGATCCTGCCCAAAGCCATCAGCATCTACAACTCTAACGAAACCAGGATGATGAGTTACGACAATTTCCCTTTGGGATTACTAAAGTATTTTGAAAATAGACTACATTATATATGCCATGGACTTCCGTTCCAGCACTAACGCATTCATCGGCCGGACCGCGCACTTCCGGTTAGCGGGAAAGACACGAACGTAAATGACTAAATACAATTAATAAAACATCTGCATACACACCAATTATAACTCTATACACATATAAATCCATATAAAATTATGGCGACGTTCCCCCTACGGATAGCCGCAATATATTTTCGCCCTAACCCCCCCTCGGAACAGCTGTTCCCACCAGTGGGCGGACACAACGGAACTCACTTGTAGTGCCGGTAGCGCGCAGCCGCTTCCCGTTTTGGCTCGTTGTCATGGTCTGCTACTAGGAGCTAACGCTAACAACAACGGCAGTGGATAGGACCCGGAAGTGCGGGATGTGGCCGGTATTTTGACGGAAGTACGTCACGACCCCCCGTGGCATATAGTCTATTGAATTGAAATGGTAAGAAAAATGCCAATACAGGGAGTCCTCGAGTTACGTACGAGTTACGTTCCTACGCACTGTTCGTAACCCGATTTTGACGTAAGTCGGAACTCAGAACACATGGTGTTCGTAAGTCTGGATTTTTTTATGTAAGTCGGAACTCAGAACACGTGGCGTTCGTAAGTCTGGATTTTTTTATTTAAGTCGGAACTCAGAACACGTGGCGTTCGTAGTCTGGATTTTTTTATTTAAGTCGGAACTCAGAACACGTGGCGTTCGTAGTCTGTTTTTTTAAATGTAAGTCGGAAGTCAGAACACGTGGCGTTCGTACGCTGCGCCGCACACCTGTTTATCAACATGAGACTGAACCAGCGTACATACTGGTCCATAAACATGCTAGAACTTTATTTACGAACGGTTAGCTAACACACCACACATTCATCTATAAACACAGCAGGTACTAGCGTTCGGAGCGCGTTCGTAAGTCCGGATTGTCATAAGTCGAGGACTCCCTGTATATTCTCATTTTTATGAAGTAGGTATCAGAAAATTGTTTTTGAGGTGCCCTTTCCTGTTTTCCTTGGCGTGGATGCAATGTCATGATCCATAAACAACTTGAAAAAGATTTAAAATACACTTGTCTGCAGGTTAATTTCTAACTCTTTTTCTCTGTCTGTCTAATCTTTTCATCTCTTGTTTCTTGTTCTTTTGTATTTTTTCTATTCTACTGGTTTCTATTTCTGTTTCAGTTGTCTCTTGATCTCTGTAGCCCTCCATCTTTGCCACCGTCGTTTTCTTTTATTCTCTCTCAGTTGGAGATGAAGTACCAACTAGTCCAGTGATTGGCTCTCATTTACTCCTGCCTCCCAAGTGCTATTGAAGTCAAAGTCAAAGTCAACTTTATTGTCAGAACTGCAATATGTACAGGACATACACAGGACCGAAATTGCGTTTCTCTCAGTCCCTCGGTGCAACAGTAACCATCTAAACACTAAACACTAAAACATTTAATAAACATAAGCATAAAATAGTAAAAAAAGTGTAACACTGTCCTGAGTTTTTTCATAATAGTATAAAAGTATGAAAATTTACACCAACACTGAAACACCAAACACCCAATGAACATAAGCATAAAATGAAATAATAAAAGTGTAATACTGTCCTGAGTTTTTGCATAGTAGTATAAAAAGTATAAAACGTATATCTATAAAATAAACTGAAGTTTCTAGCGTTGACATTTGCAAAGAGTGGCACAGCAGCATATGAGTTAATGTACACAGTACATGTATATGTATGAGGTAGTTGATGTTGGTATATAGGCAAAGTGGCATATGAAGTAAGGCACATAAGGCACATTTGGCATCCTTAGATAAGGCTAGTCAGAGAATGCTGTATATGTATCTGCAGTAGTGTAGATAAAAGTAGTGTAAATGTAAACAGTAATAATAAATGTAAAGCAGTAGTAATAAATGTAAACAGTATTAATAAATGTAAACAGTGAATGTAAACAGTAGTATGACTATAGGCAGTAATGTAATACAAACATTATCGCTGAAATCGCTGATTGCAGGAAACCTCGTCTAAATCTGATCCCAACTGTAAAGAAAATTATTTTATGGAAAAGAGAAAGTGTGTATCTGTGTATCTTTTGCATGTGTCCGCTAAGCACACACACAACTACCGTATTTTCTGGTGTATAGGTCGCACCGGTGTATAGGTCGCACCATCCAATTATCACCAATAGATTGGAAAAATCCCTAGATAGGTCGCACCGGTGTATAGGTCGCACCTACGTTTAGCTCTGCTGCAAATGTCTGTCACAGGAGCGCACAGCAAGGCTTTTAAGAAGATTAACACTTAAAAACAATTATTTGTTTGATAAAAATTATAGCAAATATGTGTCTGAGCTGAACTTTTCCTTAATAAATGAACGTAATTGTGAAATGAGCTGGATTTAAAAATTTGTTTCGCCGAAAGTGATAACAAGCCATATATAGGTCGCACCTGTGTATAGGTCGCAGGCCTTGAAAAAACCATAAAAAGGTGCGACCTATACACCGGAAAATACGGTACTACTTTACTTCAGTCTTTCAGATCAGGTTGAAGATTATTATTGTTTAATCTGATTGTTGGAAAAAAGGGGCAGATATAATAAGATTTATTCTTTTTTCTGCTAACTTTCATTTTTTTATATTTTGTTATCATTTATGGGATTGTCTTGTATTGTTTCTTTTGTAAAAAAAAAATGAACAAATTTAATAAACATAAACAAACATGTAACCTCCCTCTCTGCTTTTCAGTCTTTTCCCGTGCCTTCATTTCTGACCTTTGCCTTTCATCTTGCCTTCCAGATGCTCTGAACACAAGGAACCATCAGGTCATGTGTACAACCATAAAAGTCCTGCAGCATCTGATGGTGTCTACAGACAGGGCGGGAGAGGCTCTGGTGCCTTACTTCAGACAGATCCTGACTGTTTTTAACATCTTCAAGAACAAAAACAGTACGTTTTACAGCACATCTTCCAAAGATGAGATTTTTGTTGGATAATTTAATTATTCTATCATCAACTCATTAATCAAATAAACCACACAAGAAGGATCCAAGAAGATTGTTCAACCCAGTTTACTTCTTGCAAGGGGTGCATTGAAAACAGGCATACTAGATGTAACATGATACTCTGGTCCATGGTCTTCCTGCGGAGAAAGAGTTATGAAAAGCCTAAATACATGTACTGTACCTGTTTTCAGACAGACAACCTCTGCTTCACAACTCACAGTTGTTGACGGCGTCAGAGTTGATCAGTTATTAGGACTCTCTTGACTACATGGTTCTATATTAATTTAACATAAGTAAAAACATCCATGACCTTTACATAACGTTCCCCATCAATTTTGTTAGCTTCTTTATCTCAAATCTGTTGCCAACGTTGATCATGTGCAGAAATAGATAAAAATTAAATCATGAACTGTGTCAATAAAAACAAAGTTTAGGAAGAACTTTTAGCCGAGCATGTTGTTTCTCACTTGGATATGTCGTTAATGTGTGGACATACTTACCCTTATAGTAGAGAAAAGACATGAAGGGAAAACACAAAAGACAACCATACTTTAAAAAGAACTCCAGACAATAGTCAGGGCCAGAGACTGCTGTGGCTCCAACTTCCAACTGCAGATGTGTGAGTTTGATCCCCAGTTTTGCCACTTGTTAGTGTTCATGGGCACTTCGGCAAGATTTCCCTGATATACCAGTACTTGTCAATTCTGTGGAGTCCCCAGATGTAAATCGCTTTGGAAAGAAAGTGGTCAGTTAGCTAACTATATGAGTTATGGGAGTCTTTTTCTCTCTTCATTCCTTCCCGTGGCAGTGACATTGGGATACAGTACTTTGAAAAGATTTGCAGAACTTTCCTGACTCCATGGGCCTGACGTAACACAGATATTGAGTAGACTGAGATGAATAGGGCTAACGTTAGCTGTGTTTGTTCCTATAGACTGCACCGTTTGTTTTTGCTCACTTTTTGAGGTTACTGTCAGAGAGGTTATATGTGCTTTCCCTAAATCTGATTCTGTGTCTCTGAATGAATCTTTGTGTATCATACCCCTACCTGTCAAGGTTTCAGACAGGTCAGGAACAGGAGTGAACCCAATTGTGCAGGCAAGAGTCAGACTCAAGGATTATAAAAATAAATACTTTTTAATAACAAATTAAAGAGCTGGCATGGCAGCATAAACTTGCTGAAACAGGGATCAGGACAGACTGGATCAGAACAGGATATACCCAACAAGGACACCACAAAGAACAGACTGAAAGGCAGGCTATATGACAGGACAGGACACAATCACAAACACCTGGGAACAATTAACTAGGAACACAGGGCAGGACCGGAAAACTAAATAAACCTGAGACATGGAGATTAAACTAAGAGTACAGGACTGGAGATTAAACTAAGAGCAAGTAAACATGGGGACTAAACTAGGAGTACAGGACTGGAACAGTAGAAACTTAAAACATAAATTAAGAACTGATAAACAAGGAGACCAGGGCCAGGGGAATTATCAAACCTAAAACATGAATAAACACTAAAGCAGGAATTAAGCTAAACATGAAACGGAGTATCTGGGTATCCCTCCTATAGGAGCAGGTAAACATGGAGATAAAACTAGGAAAACAGAACAGGACTGGAACAGGGGAAACTAATAAAACTAAGAACACAGATCAGGAACTGCTGACAGAAAATCCCAAGGAGAACAGACAAGGGATGCCCACTAGATGGTGCCATCCCTACACCACCAAGCTGTGAGCTATCTTGCTGCCTCACACCTCATCATTGTGTTTGTAAAAGTATAAACTTTCAGCTGAGCAGTGAAAAAACTCTTCCACCATTCAGTCCTAACAGGCTGCAGCAGAGGTGTACATTAGATTCAGTTAGTCCACTGGGTTTGAAGCCAGACAGGAATGATGGTGTTTGCCAACTCAGTCTGAAGCAAATTGTTGCAGTGTGGAGGCAGGAGGTGCTTTTCAAGCCCTTATATCAACTTATAGACTGTGCTGATTTTTGTTCTGTTTTTCTCATGCTGCCTGTCTCTTTGTCTTTTTTGTTGCTCAGAGAACCTTGGAGACGCCATTGACTGCAGCCAAATGAGAAGAGAAAACATTGCTGATCTGATTCAGGAGACTCTGCAGATGTTTGAACACTATGGAGGACCAGATGCCTTTAAAAAAATCAAATTAATGATCCCCACCTATCAGACGTGCATGGGCGACTGATGGGCTGTTCTCAGTTTTACACAGTTGTTGACACTTTATGAATCCTCTTTTTTTTTCCTCCTCGTCTTTGCAATTTGATCAGTTTTGTTTACATTTATAAAATAAAGCATTTAAGATATTAGTTTAATGTTTTTTCTGTATTAATTTTTTTATTTAAACATATAATTTATTTGGTGTTATTGACTTCTATGTAAGTTTTATGAAAATGTATTGTTAATTTCCAGTGAAACCCGACCCTTTGACTGTCCTCCAACTTCACCTCTTAAACTGAAATTAAACAATCCAAGCAGTTTTTGCCACCTACATTTAGTTAAGTGACACTGAATCATCATTTACTTATGATTGTTTTAGCACACACACCCAAAAAGCAAATCCAGCTGTATTTATTTCACCACTGTATTCCAGATTCATTCATTATGACCTTTTATCTCAAAATTATGACATTGAAAGTCAAAATTACGACATCATTTGACATTTTATTTATTTTCAGCGACAGAAACGGGTTTCCCCTGAACAGTCAGTAAGTTTAAAGTACACATCTAAAAAAAGCTAAGTCTGGTCCTCTGGACATTCAAAAAAAAAAACAAAGCAAAAAAAATTGTAGAAACGTTTCGTCTTTTGTCCAAAAGACAATTCCTCAGTCTGAGGCCCCGTTTACACGGCGCGTACTTTGAGTGGAACCGCTCTTTTCTCTCTGCGGTTTTGCTCATCGTTTACACGAGACCAGTGGCCCCCCTCTTTGAATCCGATGGTTTTAGAACTCACCCTTCAGGGTGGACGCTTTCTTTTCACAAAGATGGCCTCCTTTACTCTTCTCTCAAACCATCGTTCCTCTGCATGTGAACATCTTCATCCCTGAAAGAGTGACCGCTGGCCTGGAGATGAGTGTAGACCGCAGAGTCCTGACCTGATGATGTTGATCTTCTGTGCTGGGCCATCCTTTTGGCCAGTGGCTGTTTAGTTTCCCCGATATAAGACTGATCACAGCCCTCCTGACACTGAACAGCATACACAATATTACTCTGTTTGTGCCGGGGGACTGGATCTTTGGGATGAACCAGTCTTTGCCGTAATGTATTTTGGGGTTTAAAAGCCACTGGGACGTTGTGTTTAGAAAATAAACGTCTCAATGTCTCTGAAACTCCCGCAACATACGGAATGACCACTGGTCTGGGTCTGGGTTCCTTCTTTTCACCTGATGGCTGGCTGGAGTCCTGTTTGGGTTTCTTCTCTGCTTTCAGGAAGGCCCAGTTAGGATATCCACATTTCTCTAGAGCCTGTTTTGTGTGTGATTTCTCCTTCTGTCTGGCTCCTGAGTTAGTGGGGACGCTGTCTGCTCTGTGATACAGAGTCCTGATGACTCCTAACTTGTGCTCCAGAGGGTGATGGGAGTCAAACTGTAAATACTGGTCTGTGTGGGTGGGTTTGCGGTACACCTCAGTTTGCAAATTTCCTCTATCAGAAACTGAGACCTCACAGTCCAAGAAAGCCAACCTGCCATTTCTTACATCTTCTCGTGTGAACTTGATATATTTATCCACAGAGTTGATGTGATCAGTGAAATGTTGGACTTCCTGAGATTTCATTTTAACCCAGGTGTCGTCAACAATGACTTGGTGGTCTCCCTGAAAAGGACGTCAATGCTCTCTTTTCTACCTCCTCCATGTACAGGTTGGCAACAACAGGAGAGGGAGACCCCATAGCACACCCATGTTTCTGCCTATAATATTGCTCCCCATATGTGAAGTAGGTTGAGGCACAGTTTCAAGAGTAGCTTTTTTAGATTTTTCTACCTGGATTATTGAGCATGCATCAGGGTGTTTAAAGTACACAATTTATCATACAGAGAGATATATAATAAGAAGGCTATAGCCACTCTAAAATGTACGGTTTTATCACACAGCACATATGCCACAGATATATTAAGTTTTGAGGGAGTGTGTGATCTGTGCAGTGGTGAGATGTAACTAAGTACAAGTACAGTACTGTACATTGTTACTGTATTTAAGTACAGTATATTTTTCATGTATCTGTACTTTACTTAAGTAGAATTAAATGTGGGTACTTTTACTTTTACTCCACTACATTTTACATTAAGTATCTGTACTTTCTACTACACTACATTTCTATACTGTAATGTGTTGAGTTACAAGTTACAT
Source organism: Garcialebias charrua (assembly GCA_038048925.1). Taxonomy (NCBI): domain Eukaryota; kingdom Metazoa; phylum Chordata; class Actinopteri; order Cyprinodontiformes; family Rivulidae; genus Garcialebias; species Garcialebias charrua. Next base: position 50,375 of record JBBPBX010006072.1, read on the forward strand.
TTACGTTGCAGCTTTTTGATTTGTTGTTAGTTTGAAAGGAACTGATGTCATTGAATCACTGCAAAGTGGACAGGTAACATTAGACCCAACTTCAAGAAGAGCTGGACCAATGATGCATATTCTAGTGTATACATCATTGAGCTGAGATCACCCACAACACCACTAACACACCGACAATGGATTCCACCACAGAGATTCAGCCAGAAGATACACAACACCCATGGCCTTATTGAAAGACTATTGAAAGACTATTGAAATATTATTGAAAGACTATTGAAATATTATTGAAAGACTGTTCAGTACAGCAGGACAGATTCTCTCTCCCAAAAGAACCAGACTGGACTCAAAAAACGTTGAAAACCAACTTCTTCTGAACTTGACCAATAAATTATTGCTGCAATATTAAAATGTGTCAGTTCATGTTAGGACAGGAGACAAGAGATATCTCAACACTCGGGTCCAAGTTTTGAAAATGGTGTCAGGAAGTTAAAATATTGTTAACTATTGACCCATTACAAGGTTGACTAGACAGTATTTTAACTAGAGTTGATGACAAACTGGAGTTGAAATGATCAGATGTTCCTTTGTTAGGTCTAATGCTCCTTTTTTCAGGCAGAACTTTTACTTAAATGTGTTTACTGCAGTTAAAATGACACATTGTTTTGCTTTTGTGTTAAATAAAAACTTTCAAAGGTAAAATCATTCTTATTTTGCTTAATGACATTTACTGTAACTCTGCATGGTCATCACTGAAATACTGACGCACAGAATCACAAGTCCAAGTGTGAACTGTGTCACAGAGTAAACACAATAAAAACATGTATTATCTGCAGCATTGTTCATTAAAATGGCTCAACACTATTAATGTATTACAGAAAATATACATACAGTACGCACACTTAATTATACTGTAGATCATTGCATTAGGTAATACATTCAGCAAGTACTTTTGCTTTAATACTTTAACTATTTTTAAAAGCAAGTACTTACCAGTATTTACTTTTACTTAAGTAAAAACATTAATATGGTACTTCTACTTTTACTAGAGTACATTTTTGTCTGTTTATTTGTACTTTTACTTAAGTACAGTTTGAGTACTTTCTCCACCACTGGATCTGTGGCATTGTGCTGTGTGGTCAGCCTGAGGCTCACCTGTGCAATAATCATGCTGTCAATCAGCATATTGATATGCCACACCAGTGAAGTGGATGTATTATCTCAGCAAAGGAGAAGTGCTAACACATATTTGCACAATTGCACTAATTGTGAACAATATTTGAGATAAAAAGGTAGATAGGGTTAGTTAGTTAGTTACTGTAGTTAGTTAAGTTAGTTAGTTAGTTAGTTAGTTAGTTAGATAGATAGATAGATAGATAGATAGATAGATAGATAGATAGATAGATAGATACATAGATAGATAGATAGATAGATAGATAGATAGATGGATGGATGGATGGATGGATGGATGGATGGATGGATGGATGGATGGATGAATGGACTTTTATTGTCATTCATACACCATACTGTTTTAGAATGAAATGTCATTACAAAGGCTCATTTGAAAGAAGGTAAAAGAAAATCTGAGATGTAGTCTGTAAAAAGAAATGCAACCCACTGAAATAGAACAGTATGTATGAAAGTTATAATTTTCGATGACATTTATGTTCATTTGACAGAACATTTTGGTGTGCTGACATTACTGACACTTGTTTAAAGACCGTGTAAAGTGAATTTCAATATTTTCTTCAATAAACATTATAAATGTCATAATTGTAATCTTGTAAATGAGTAAAAAGTCTCAAAATTGTAGCTCAATTAATTTTGGAGTTATAGATCAAACTGTGTATAAAGATATGTCTGTTTCAGGATTTTTTAGGCGTGTTTTAAATGTGACCGCGTTTCGTCACGCGGTCTTCTTAAGTATAGCCCCACCCCCTGCAGCTCCAGCCGTATAAATTACTTCTTCGCCTCGGTGGAGCCGTTCACTCGCGAATCGCAGATAGCATCAGATAGCAATAGCTATAGCTCCTTTTTTGCTAAGAAAATGCGACAGGTCCATTGCATACTTAGTTATCAACGTGATTACTCTATATTTTAATCACCAACACAGACCCCGCATGCGATGTGACCGGGTCGGACCGGGTGCAGCGAGTCCGCTGCTCATCTTCTAAAATAGCGCTTATTATTAAACACATAACAGCGGAGTTATGAATTATAGTTGTGTCCTCAACTTTAAAAACAAAACCAGAGTTGTTTGTGCACTAAAAACAGCGTAACTCTTGGAAAAAGGAGCTGCTGTTACAGCCAGAACTCAGATAAAAACAGAGCAGGTTTACTGGATCTCTGCTGCACCTGTCTGCCTCTCCACACACAGCTCAGGCTGTGAAGAACGATGCCGACCGTCACAGTGGTCACTGTCTGACTCAGAGTCTGAGTCTGGCTCTGGAGGTTCAAATGAGTAGGGCTGGAGAACTCCAATTAGGCTGCCAGCCTTCGCGAACATCTTCAGGGTGCAGGACACGGCGCAGTACTGCGCTGAAACCACGCCCACGCGCTGACACGCCCCCAGCGTTTCAGACCAGGGCACAATTATGTTTTTTCATTATTTTTGAGACTTAATTTTATAAGGTAAACAATGTTTTTAATCAGTCAGATTTATATGGGTGATTAATAACACATATTTATGCCGTGTGACAAACTCAAAACACACATTTAATTTTACTTTACACGGTCTTTAAAGAGCAACTCCACACCCTGTGGATCGGTAACTCCTTCCAAAATCTCCCTGAAAATGGGCGTGTCGAGAGACAAGGAGGGGTGGAGGTAGAGTTGTGCTTTTGTTCACGCCTCCACCTGCAACAACCTAAAACAAATTAAACCTCTAGCCAACAACATACACCAAGCAACAACAAAGAATAAACATGTAGATGTATTTATCTATTCCACCCATTCCATCCAAAACCAAAGGCCTAAAAAAATGAAAATGAAAAGAAAAATAAAACCGCTTGTCAGGAGTGAAATGCAGCACTTCCATATAAGGTATGCACTTCTCATCTCTGCAGGGGATTGGCTCTGCTTGAACCACCTTTGTGACATCAGAGTGTACAAGACACATCAGAGTGAACAGTCCTGACCAATATGAAAATTAAGGTGCAATAACCTCTGTTCAACCCAAAGGACTACCGTAAACACAGTTTTAGACCAAATATTGCCAATTTACACAGATATGCACAATTATGTGAAAATAAACACAGCCATAGTGCTAGATAATATTTTAAACACATTCTAGGGAGTTTATCAGCTAAAAAAAGTTAATTTTGGGTTTAGTCGCACTTTAATTTTGATCCTGTTGTTCTGAGATTAAAGGTTCAGTCTGCAGTTTCTGTAGAACATCAGCACTTAGAAAAAATTTCAACAAGCAAAGCATTCTGATCCCTCCCCCTCAGAGCCATATATGGCTCTGCCCCCTTGTGGTCTGTTAAAATTCAAATTCAAGCTCTGTTTTTATTGGCTGATTCAAATTCAAGCTCGGTTTTTATTGGCTGGTTACAAACTTTGTTTTTATTGGCTGGAAAATGGCGGGTCACTTTTTCTTTTTAGAAATGCTTATTTACCACCTGGAGAAGCAAGGGGACAATATTTTTTTTTAGTTTTTTTCAGAGATTACTTCTCTAACATCAATCTAGTGACAGAGTGAAGAAATATGTTAAAAATTTATTGTTAGAAAAGTTACATATAGCAGCTTTCATCCACTAGATGGCAGTGATGCTGCCTGGATTTCAATCCGCCTACACTTTTTTTCTGGAAAAGTGTGGATTTTTCGAGTAACCCCTCGCTGCAGCCTGCAGAACGGGGCGGGTACTTGGATTTTTCTCCACACGACAAATCTGTTGGAAAATGTAGAAAATAAATGTGAGCCTTCAAAGTGTTGTATTACGGTAACAAAAAAATATATACAGTATTACATTTTAAAAAATGTGCAAGTTATGGCTAATATGCAAATATTTTCGGTAAACTGTGTTCATGATAACATTTTCCTATTAAATAATTTTAAAAAAAACATGTTTTTGCTATTATAATTTTAAATGCAGATTTGTGCTACCGTCCAGTATTACTGTATTGTGTTACTACAAGTAGTAGGTGTCACTAATCGTTACAGTGAGCAGGCTTCCGTAGTAACGTTTTTTGACAGGGCAACAAAAAAAGTCAGAACACCGGTGTGCATCAGAAATAATGACGTCAGTGTAAATCAGTCTCAGCGGATGTTGGCTCTTCAGAAGCGCCGAAGCAGGCAGCTAACGTTAACAAACAACTTCAGTCACAACACGGGTTGGGCGTGTTTCTAACAAATTCAGGTAATTTGACTTTCTGATGGTCGACATTCGTTTCGTTATAAAATGAAAGAACCTATGTCTAAATGTTCAATGCGTTAACTTAATGTGCGTGTTTCTTCCCGCATCTTTAATCTTTAGTTTCTGTTTCCAGAAACATGGCGACGTTAGCTGCCCAGCTAAAGACAGCTAGCTTTTAAGCCGTTTAAAAGCGAACGAGCTCAAATACACGTCGCTGTCAGTTGCCTTCAGCTAAATGAAAGATAATATAGAATGTGTGTTAGACCTGATATTTACCTGATATGAATTTAATCGTCTCGTCGCTTATTCGTTAGCTAGCAAACAAGTTATTAAAATAATCAATGAACCGCTTATTGTAAATAAACTCACCAGCGCATCTATTACGTAATTATTCAGTAGTTCACGTAGCTTCGAGCAGGATGATCCAGTGGATTTAAAAACAACTCTATTAAACGAGAGAAACTAGCAGTTAGAAACAATAAACTTCAGTTTTGGACAGTGATCATTGTTTTTTTTTTTTACTCTGTTATGCTATCAACAACAAGGGTCATTCATTGTGTGTATTAATTAGTACAAATGCATAACGTTTAAAAAAGTGTGCCTATATGTATCAAATGATATGTTGATTACTGTGAGATTAATATTATTGAACACATCACAGCTGCTGGTAGATTTGAAACGTTTTGTTCTAAGTAGCAACATGTACATCTAAATTATCTGCAGTTCAGTCGTCAGTTAGTACACAAATGTTCCTAAATGTTCTGGACTTTGTCAAAGAAAACTTGAGCAATGCATTTAGTCATCACATGCATGATTTAAGCTGAGAGAGCTGCACTTCTTGCTGAAACCTGAGAAATGGCAAGGATAAATCCTTGTTACTTTCTTTATCTCGCTGATAATTACAGTATCTGGGATTTTCAGTACTGTACTGTACCCGCTTGTGTACTGTTTCTACAAAGTAGTAAAATACTGTAAGCTAATTGCACATCCTTAAATGAATATAAATGGCTTAGTTTTACTGAAAGAGTGAGTGCCAGTACAGTAGTATTAATAATAAAGTTAACTGGAAGTGATTACTGCAGACAGCTTTTTTGCTGAAGTCAAACGTTTGACCTGTTTGCAGACTGATAAGTGTATACTGTATGCATATTGTGTTTATATGTAGTTATCTTCATTTGAAAGTTATCAGTTTTGTAAAAAATGGTTTTGAGAGAAATGAGTCGAGTCTCAAAAGTTTGCATGTTTTATTCCACAGAGGGTAAGCTGACCCGCAGAGCTGTGCTCGAATTCGACGTGTGGGATCCATCTACAAGACTAAATCTGTAGTCAGTATGTCCAGTGATCCTCCCCCTCCGTATCCCGGAGGTCCCAGTGCTCCCCTCATTGAGGAGAAAAACGGACAACCTGGTAAAAAAAAAGGAGAAAAAAAAAAGAAGCCAAACTTGCACAAGAGTGTATTGAATGTTAATAAGTCCTTAGTCAGGGTCAGACCATCACCATACCATACCAGCCTTGTTTATAAAGCACTTTAAACAACCTTAGGACCAAAGTGTTGTGCAGTTACAGTCAACAGAACCAGTAGCAGTCACAGTACATGATAAAAACACATGAAAGCTAATCAAAAACAGCCTTATGTTAAACAAAAATACATGAATCTATCAAACTGGTTAAAATAAACTAAAATTGGGCTAAAAATAAATGTCTCAGGTGGGGTCAAAAGCCAAAGAGAGATTAGTTTTAAGAAGGGCTTTAAAAACAGGGAGCACGCCTGTCTGATGCTCAAAGGCAGGTTGTTCCGTATTTTAAGAGCAACAGCAGAGAAAGCACAATCCCCTCAAAGCTTTCGTTAAGTTTTTGGGATGCTCAGCAGCAGCTGGTCTGCTGACCTGAGAGAACAGGAGGGAGTGTAGGGGTGTTCAAGAGCAGAAGGACCAACAGATAGAAAACCCTCTTTTTAAATAATGGAGGGATAGCAAAAGTTCAGTTCTCAGTATGAACTCGTATTAAAGAGGTACTCAACCCACTGTGAAATGGTAGCTCCGCCCCCAGACCAGATTCAAAAACCCTCATGAAAATGGGAGTGTCGGGAGACAAGGAGGGGAGGAGGTGGGTGGTTGAGCTGCGTTCACGCCCCCTCTAGCAACAAACTAAAACGAACTAAAACTCCAGCAAACAACTTACAGCAAGCAACAACAAAGAATAATTATGTAGATGTATTTATCTATTCCCACCCGATCTATCCAAAACAATAGGCTTTAGGAAAAAAGAAAGAAAATAATACTACAAGGTATGCCGTGACCGGGGTTCGAACCTGGGTCTGTCGGACCCCAAACCTGCACTTCCACCACTGCCCCAACTTGGCATACCATATTTTCCGGACTATAGGTCGCAGCGTTTTATCATTTTTCATGGCCTGCGACCTATAGTCAGGTATGACCTATATATGGCTTTTTATAAAATAAGCTGATTTGTAATCATTTATTAACAAAAATTAAACTGAGACACACTCTTACAATAATGTCAGCTAACAAATATATTTTTTTAGGTGTTTATCCTGCTAAAATTATTCATTTATTAAAGAAAAGTTCAGCTCAGACACATATTTGCTATAATTTTTTATCAAACAAATAATTGTTTTTAAGTGTTAATCTTCTTAAAAGCCTTGCTGTGCGCTCCTGTGGAAGAGACGTTTGCAGCAGAGCTAAACACGGTCCACATTTTGACGTAGGTGCGACCTACCGTAAAATTCGGTCTATAACACAGAGTTTTTTAATCATTTGAATGTCCTGCGTGTTATACGGTGAAGCATGTTATTTATGGATTTTTTCCCATATTTTTAGACCAATTTTTGGCTCTGATATCGCTGTTTTTCATTTTGGGCAAAAATGGTGCAGTACCACTTTTGCCCGCTAGGGGGCCACTTCCAGACCGTTTCTAGCTCATGTGTCCGAAAAAAGCCTCCCCTGGTCGGACTGACTGTCGCTGCCCGCCTCCTGCTCTGGATGTATCTACATTAGCTGTGTTGTTAGCCGTTTTTTTAGCAAGATAACATAAACCACACCGCGGATTTTTTTTTAAACTTACAGAGCGGAATTATTTGGTGGTCATTTACCAAATGTTAGCTGAAGAAGATGTTTAGAGCTAAAAAAAAAAATCGCTCTTTTAGCTGTTAGCAGATAGCTAACGTGAACAGATACCTACTGTTTAGATAAACAGCTCTTAAACCACTCAGATATTTTTTAGGCTTACAGAGTGTAATTATATGGGTTTAATTTACAAGCTGTTGACTGTATAAGACATTTGAGATAAAATTCGATTTATTTATAATTTATTTTAGTAGCGCACGAGACGCGTTTTGGAAGAAGTCAAACCGAAACAATTTAAATCTAGCAGATTAGACCATTTCATGAATTTATTAAGGAACCGTTAAGCTCAGGAACCCTTGTGCTATAATGTCAGCTAAGAAATATATTTTTTCGCAGCAAAGAAATAATAGTTTTTACCGTGTTTTGTTGTAAATTCCTTCGTGCCGGCTCGCTTCTGTGGCAGCCATTTTAAGCAGGGCAAATGAGGCGCTGACGCGTCGCGTAGCGGTGACGCATAATAGATGTGCGTTATACAACGAAGCATGTTATTTACTGATTTTTCCAATATATTGGCAATAATTGGACAAAGCGTGTTATACACAGGAGCATGTTAAAGTCAGACGAATACGGTACTGTATATTCAGGTGCGACCTATATATGGATTTTTCCAATTCTTTGGCAATAATTGGACAATGCGACCTATACTCGGGTGCGACCTATAGTCCGAAAAATACGGTACATGCTTCGCTCGTCCATCGCACCATAAGAAAACGAATACAACCAAATATTTACGATGACGTGAAAAGTATTCTTAAAATAAATAAGTTAAAATATACAAATAACTACTGTAGTGCCATTCCAAAAACTATAATATGCGTTGTTGCAGTACTTTTCCGGCGTGCAATGTACCACTTCCATATAAGGTATGAACTGCAGCGCGGACCTTATCTCTGCAGGGGATTGGCTCTGCTTGAACCACTTTTGTGACGTCAGAGTGTACAAGACATGTCAAGAGTGAACAGTCCTTGACCAATAAGAAAATTAAGCTGCAATACCTATGTTCAACCCATAGGGTTACTGTAAACACGTTTTTAGACCAAATATTGCCGATTTAAACTAATGCGCACAAATATGTGAAGATTAACACAGACATAGTGCTATACCTGTACAACATTTTAGACACATTCTAGGGAGTTTATCAGCTAAAAAAAGTTAATTTGGAGTAGGGCTGAACGATTTTGGAAAATAATCTAATTGCGATTATTTTTCTATAAATTGCGATTTAAAATGCGATTATTTTTACTGGTTCTGTATTAATTCATATCGCTAACGACACAACTGTTTTTTTTAAATCAGATAATTAATGCGCTTTTTCACGCAGAACGTTAGCTTGCTGAGCTAGCTGCTAACCAGGCACCGTCAAAACAGACCCGGTCACATGACCAGCTCGCGCTCTGTTTATCTCCCGTGGTCTCGGTGTTTTAGCCTCTAAGATCAGATACACGTTTACATGGGCTAACTTACCTGAATTTATAACTTTTATGACTTCTGTCGAGCCTGAAGCAACTGTGTTGGAGCGCAGTCTCCTCCTCCCTGCTCTGCTCTGTTTTGCTCCGCTCAGAGCTGCGCGCGGCAGAGCGGCTCACTCCCAAGTCACGTGACCAGTCCAATCGCAGCCCGTGCGATTAGTGAATCGCGTTTTAACATATCGCGAGATAATTGCAAATGCGATTAATCGTGCAGCCCTAATTTGGAGTTTAGTTCCTCTTTAAGAGTAGATCTTTGCTTTGTCCAGTTTCAGAGAACAATGTAGCGTTGTCCAAAACGACATGACTGGATCATATTTCATTATAGGCTGACGTTCACTTGAGTTGGGATTTAATGTGGATTATCTTATGCTGTATTTTCAACCTTCATGTAAAATTTTATGCAAAGCTGTTGGCGTTTATTTTCAGTTTTTTGATCTCCGTGAACTGCCAAGTTAACTTTGTAACCCACGTCTTGCTGCACATTATCAATAGATTTGCCTTAATAAATAATGGGAACTTTAACTGCATCAAACAGCGCTGTGAATCTGAATGTGTGATTTATTAGTTCCAGTATTTACGACACTGTGTGTCGGATATTCATTCATTCAACCTTTATTTATACAGGCTAGCCTCATTGAGCCACAGGGACTCATTTACAAGAGGGACCTGTCTCACTCACACCCAGGGTCAATTTTAGAGTTACCAATCAGCCTAACATGCATGTTTTTGGACTGTGGGAGGAAACCGGAGCACCCGGAGAAAACCCACGCATGCACGGAGAGAACATGCAAACTCCACCCAGAAAGGCCCCCGGACCGGGATATGCTGTTCGCTTGATTAAAAGTATCTCGACTCCCTCCTTGTGCAGATCTGTGCTCATGTTGCTTTTGTACGTTATCTTTCAGAAACTGTAAGAACTGCTCCTCCACAAGGACATCCGTTTCCTCCGGATTATGGACCTCCACCCTATGAGGGCCCCCAACCAGGCTTTCTACCCCCACATGTCCCTGGAGAAGGTCCGATGCCAATGCCCATGCCAATGCCTATGCCAACACAAGGTGCTCCGCCCTGTCCACAAATGTCTTTGTCAGTTGTTTTTTTGAAGAAAAAGCAAAAATATTTTAGAATTTCAATAATTCTTTCAGGCATTAAACTTTAAAAACGTCTAATTTTGTGGATTTTTTAATTTTTTTTAGCAATACTCCTTTAAATACATTGTCATTTTATCTGCTCATGCTTGAGAGTAGCACATTAATTTCTTAGTTTATTTTCAAGGCCTCATCAAGCTTTTAAATGATTCCTCTTTTCTACACAGCTCCAGACAGTTCACACTTTTTGTTTTTGAATGCAATAAAATAAATAAATATACAGTATATTATATCTCAATATATTGTTCATTCCTTTCAGGTGGCCCCTACCCACCTCCGCCCGGTCACTTTGCTCAGCCAATGCCAGGACATACGGGTCCAGGTCCCAGTCACTTTGTCCACATGGGAGGACACACTGCGACCGTCCTGGCTCCTCCAGGTGCAGCCACCACTGTGACCGTACTGCAGGGTGAAATGTTTCAGACCTCACCGGTGCAGACCGTGTGTCCACACTGCCAGCAGGCCATCGTCACCCGCATCTCTCACGACGTCGGCCTCATGAATACACTCTTCTGCCTCTTCTGTTTCTTTGTAGGGTAAGTCAGTCGAGGGTTAGAAGTAATGTGTAATTCAAAATCCTGTGGTTTTATTTAGCTCTGCGTTTAACTTTAAGATTTTGACATATTTAAATGATTTTAGGATCATGCTGCGGTAAGGTAATGTAAAATACTGAAACCTTCATTAATATAAAAAAGGTAGTAAAAACATTCTCAACCACGAGATGCACGACAGTATTGGGTTTTTGAATTTTCAAAACGTAGAAGTGTTTAGTTAAATTTTAAATTTTCTATCAGTGTCAGTCATGGAAAGCTGAGACGAGAAAAAAGTTTGGGTGGTTTTGTTACTAATTTATTTGACAACATGATCTGGCAGATCATATAGCATCATTAATCTGTCTACATGAGCTTCTGACGTTAACAAGTCTGACCTTTAGTGACATACTATTATAAAAAGCACTTATTCTGATCTAATTACTTTTAGATTAGCTGGAAACGTTGCTTGTATGAAAAAAAGCTAATGTCAGTAATGAAGAGCTCATGCACGTTTTTTCACCGTTTTAAATCCACTCTGCTCTCTTCAGGTTATATTTATAAAGTTAGTTAATAACATGGTACCGGTATTCGAAATTAGAATTAAAAAAAACTTTATTAATTCAAAAGTTTTCTTGCTTCATGCTAGATGCCTCTTCAGTCAAACCTTTAAATTAACAGGATTTGTTTTTTACTTGTTTTTCAACAAGATGGCAGAAATCTTCTTCTACATTTGGTGTAGAAAAGCAGACGTTATCTAACTGAAACAAGTTGCTGCTGTTTTATAGGCATTATGTCACAGAATATTTTCAGAAAATTCCTAGCCCAAAATTTCTTGAAAGGTGTGTCCCAGAGCTGTTGATGCAAAGTATTAAATTATTAAGAAGTTATTAGCAATCCACTCAGGGGAATGTGTTGTAGCTCTGCTAATAACTGGTGTGTTTTAGCCAATCAAAGTGCTCGCTCACAGAACATGATCAGGCCTGACTCAGACCCTGAAACAGGTCTCTCTTGTAAATGAGTCCTCGAGGCTCAATGGGATTAACCTGTCCAAATAAAGGTTGAGTGAAACACATAAGAACAATAGCTAAACAAAAACTGGCTTTTGTGGTGTTTATTTAAAAAAAAATCCTATCCCTTGAGCAAATGTTGCTAAGCCTCACTATTCTTAGAAGTGTGTGTGACATGATGTTGGAACTATGCATAAAGTGGCACAACATATATATGTTGTATCATCCAACTATGTTTGTTTTTACAAGCAAAATGATAAATCAATGAAATTTTGTTTCTAAGTTATTTTAAAATTGGCGCCGTGTTTCGTCACGGGACATCCGGGTACTTACGCATGCGACGTCTGTGACATAGGGGCAAGAATGTCAGTCTGCGCGTGCCATTAGAACGCAGTTGAATTGTGTTCAAGATCGCCTTTTTTTTGTGTGTATAACTTGAAAAATGCCGGTACGTTGTGTCGCATTTGGGTGTTCTTCGCCAGTGAACAAGTGAGCCTTTTCACTTTCCCAAAAGATGAAAAACTTTGTCAAGAATGGAATAAACAAAGCTGCCCCCCCCCCTCGGAGCTCCCTCGCTTCCTGAACGGTAAAGGCCCCGGCATAGCTCTGCGTACGGCCTGTACGCCACTCTACGCGCGTGTTCTGTGCGCGCGCGTTCACAAGCACAGCTCTGCGTTCGTTCTCGCGTTAATGCTCGCGTGTTCGCTCCAAATTCTTGACGTCATTTGAGCAATAGCAGGGCGGAGCGTTTACCTACGGGACAAATTGAGGTCGCTGATTGGTCATTTGCTGACACGCCTACTGAATTGATTGACAGGTCGGGTGGGGAGAAAAAAAAGGCACTTCACACAGCTTCTGCCGCTGCGGTATTCTGTGTTTATATGTTAATAAAAAGTTCTAAAAAATAAAATAAAAACAGGGAGCGCTGGTCCAGCACACCAGAACACCAGGAAATATTTAGAACCTCGCGCAGCCACGTTGGACATGAGTTTAGTTCGCTCGTGACAAATTCATTCATTTCCTCATTTCAGTCATGGAGTCAGCGGAGGAGGAAGCGATCACTTGACTTTTGGCAAAAAAACAAAAGAAAAGTCCAGATCAGGGATGAAGAGGGGGAATTTAATACATTTGTGTCTCATACAAAACAGTGTGGCGCCGGGCAGTTTATTGTGAGACAACGCGCCTCGCGTACACGGTCGTAAAATTTGAGCTTTGCGCTTACATGCCCTGCGGGGCTACGCTTGTGCCTCTGCGTACGTACGGCGTACAGCGGCGTACTGCCGTACGCAGAGCTATACCGGGGCCTTAAGACTCAAATAAATACGGGTGCAGACCTACATTAGAAACAGCTCTTTCTTGTTCTTCACTCGAACTACCTTCGGCTTCCCAAACTGAAGACGAATCGCTCAAATCTTCACTTAAATTGCGTAATTCCTTGGTTTATATAATCACTGCTGTTTGTTATTTACAATGTGCGTTCTGGCGATTGCGTCATAAAATGCGTCGGCGTTTGACCCCTCCTTTCTCCACCCGAAAACTGCGACGCACTGCAGAGAACTATTTTATTAAAAAATACTTTTATATATTAATTATTCAAAGCATCTGTGTACAAAAAAATCAAAGCTGAGTAGCTACTCTGCCACTTTATGCATAGTTCCATCATGTCACACACACTTTAAGTGTTTCAGCCGTGGGACAGTTAGCCCTTCACCCTGCAAGGATTTACAAATTCACATTCACAAAATAATCCATCACACTCAGCTTTAAGCTACTTATTTGTATCCAAAATGCAGATATTAAGACCTTTTCTCTGCCTTTCTCAGCCAGATACTTTGTAATCATTTGAGACTTCTTATAGCATTGCTACTTTACTTTCAAGTCTCCACGTAGAGCTGCATCTCATATACTGGCATGCACACAAATCAACGCAACACATTGCAGGGTGCTCGATCCTGTTTGTATGGTGAACCTCGTTCGAAGGATTTGCAGTTAAAACATGTAAGCTCTTGTTTTTGTTGTTCACAGGTGTGATCTTGGCTGCTGTTTGATTCCCTGCCTGATTGATGACCTCAAGGATGTGACACACACCTGCCCTTACTGCAAGGGCTATATTTACACATACAAGCGTATCTGCTAACCACCGACAGCTGTTTGCCACAAAGCCATGTACCGGTACATGTATATCTACACGAACTCACAGTCCGCTCTGCTGGTAGTGACAGCAGCTTCCTCCTTTTTGTTTTTGCATAGTGTTGTGTAGCGCTCTTTCACTGTACTTGCAGTTTTCTCATCTGCTCACAGGATATTTCTGTATATATCCTTCTGTATACTTCTCCAATGTATAAAATTTATTTCAAATGTACAAATTGTTGAGCAGCAGATTTAAAAAAAAAAAAGGGGACTTAATAGAACCAGAACCCGACAGGCTGCAGATGCTGATTATCTGCCTGCAGCCATTTATGTGAAGTTATGCATGTGAATGAGGGGAAAATACAAAAAAACTGTGAAAATATTATTTAACGATCTGTGAAATTTGGTAAAAAATGTGCACACGAAGGGGATAAGGTTTTCATCCTATACATTTTATCTGATGTTTTAATATGTTGAAAATTGATAACATTTGTTGCCCATCTCATTTGTTCACGTAGTTTTTCCTTTGTTACCAACTTAACCATCATTACGTGTACTCATTTAAACTGTTGCATTTATGTTACATGCTAGATTTATTTATATTCTACGATCCAGTCAGTAGTCACAATGTTTAATCGTTACCCATCAATGCTTTTGTCTTCAACGTATTTAGTTTTGATAAGTTAACGTTTGCACAAGTTTAAATACACCTTTTGTGTTCATTAAAAGATGATTCTCTGGTGAGTAAAAGCAACGTTGTTTGGCTTTTACTTGTCTCTTCAGCTAGTTGAGTGAATTAAAGCACATGCTCACTTATTCAGAGTATAGTGAAGGTGACAGCTGTCACAAAAAAAAAAAAAAGATCAACCACGGCATCTTGTTAATGCTGAATGAGTTTGCTGCATCATGCTGATGCTCCACTCCATACGGTCGATTATAATCTCCCAGACTTTTGTAACAAGATACTGTATTTAAAAACATGTTTGCAAAGCCATCATTTTCATTGCTAAGATGCATGCTAGAGACAACGACGAATGTCAGCTGATTAGTGAGATGTTAATAAGATAAGAGATGTTAAGCTTCAATAAAGTTATTAAACTTGTTGCTAAATAAGTGAATCCATAGAATATTTTACATTTTACTGACTGAACCTATGCTAACACACCTCAGAATGTCCTTTTTATCATTCACTATGTGCTTATCGAGTAATGTCAGCAACTTATTGACTCGCTGACTCAAAAGTGCATTTTTTATTTTTTTTATTTTTAGGATTTAAATCAAGAGTGACAGATCTGTGCAAAATAAAGACCTATGGATTGCCTCAAATTGAATGTTTTGGGTACTGATCTGCACTGCTCTAAATGTGATGTATAATTATGTAAGTACATTTATTTGACTGATGTACACAGGTATTATTTTATTTTAAAAAAATCATGAAGGGAACACTTAAATTATCCACCAAATGTGTGCAACCTGACATAAACAAGTGAAAATCTTTTAATCTCTCCATCGATGTCCACACTGGGGATGGCAGCATTTGTAGAAAGTTGTCATTGGTTCATCAGCTGATCTGGTCTGAATCTGCATGAAATACGCCCGAGGATGCGCACACTTTGGACAAGTTTCTGCACAGAAATAAAAACAAAAAATGCCAGTCTGCGATCGAAGCCTGCTTACACAAAAAAATATGGTACGAAGACAAACTTTAGATTCTGCGCTTGTCTGATTCCAGCATGTTTGTTAACCCGCACAAACTAGAGCCAGCTCAGTATCAGTCAGTGTGTTAGAGTTCAGGTCAAGACGACCTTTATATTTGATTTTATAACTTGCAAATGAATAAACACTTCAAAAATTAGCAATGCAGTTCAAACAGATTGTACATTTACCAACACGTCAACACACAATTCATCATAAGTGTGTTAAATGATCATTACAAATACACAAACTTTTACTAAAATTTCACTTAACGGTGAATATTTGTTGGGCAAGTAAAAACCTGTTTCAAAGAAAAGGGGAGAAATCATGTACAGGTAGTCCTCGAGTTACGACGTTTCGCGGTTACGACGCATCTTCCATTAAAGAATAATAAAATATTTGAAATTTTATTTTGAAAAGCTGAGTTACGCAGTTTCCGGTTTCACTAGCTGCGGAGGCTACAGCTGCCCTGTACTCTAAAAAAACAGTCTGGTCCTCTGGACATTCAAAAAACAAAACGGTACATAGTACAACTTACTGTTACTGTGTGTACTGTGAACACGGTTTTACGTCGTAAACAAATACGTACGGAGGATGGACCGAGCTGGATGGCGGTTTTATGACGTAAACGCAATGGAGAATACAGGAGGAGGGACGGAAGAACGGCTTCACCAGCATACCAGTAGGAAATTAACTCTTTTTCCTTCATTGTGGCTCCCAAATGTATGTGTTTTTTGATAATTATGTAGGGTACTGTGTTAGGATAGGCTAAGTGCTTGGTAAAATACAGTACTGTACGTATAAGGTGCAGTATTCGTTGAAATTCGGTTTACGACGCAGTGTAGGAACGGATCTCCGTCGTAAGTCGAGGACTACCTATACACAAATGTATTTAACCTTTATTTATACAGGTCATTGAGTCACGAGGGGTTAAAGGCCTTGCTCAAGGGTCCAGAGAGGCAAATGAGGGTGGAGGCAGGTGGGGGTAAAGGTAACACGACAAAACAGTTGTTTTTTTTAAAGAAGAAAGAAGTCAGAAAATTGTCTTGTTTAATTATAAACAAACCCACAGACCATATTTTAATTTAAGGGGTTTTACCTGCTGTCGAGTCCACGTTTTCCCACGCTGCAGCTCCACCAAGAACATCATCCACCTCTTTTAATTTGGGATACTTTCTGCTGTTTACCTTCGAGAAAACAAAGAGAGAGAGACGTACATTCATTAAATCTCACCACCTTTCTGAAAAGCTTTGTGTACAACCTACCTTTCTCGTGACGTTGTGTACGTAAGGGCAGGTGTTACATGCGAATCTCATGCACTTCTGCCCCTCTTCGACGACTAAAACGTTCCCGCAGGTCGGACAAAATAGTAACATATTGCTAAGAAAGGCAAAAGCATTTAAAATGAATCGTTCAACAAACAATTCAGCTTTTCTATTTGCTAGGAGTCCTTTGCTGGACAGACCGGAAGTGGGGCAGATAAAACGGCTCGGTCGAAAGCAGAAGCAGGAAGTATTTTTCGGCAGAAATACATTTTTGAATTAATATTAATGATATATCAGTACTAATTTGATAAAAAATATGATAAAAACACAACAAGCGAATTATTTGCGTGTTTTAATAAATTCTGAAGCAACTTGTTTAATTTTCAACAGGTGGAACCTAGCGGGAACAGCCTGCATTTATTTCCGGTGCATGATTGGTGCTGCACAAGGAAGTGGAATTTGTCATAAGATAAGTTCAATTTAAATGTGTTTGGCAGCACCTTTTTCCGAGTCTGCTTTTAAAATACGTAGCGTTGTGAAATGTTTCATTTATTTGAAGCGTTTTCCGGCTGATAATTCAGACTGTTGGTGGTTTTGTTGATGGAGGAGGAGCAGGGTAAAGCTGAAGGAGGACAGTCTCTGCAGGATGAGGAGGTGAAAAGGGAGACCCTGACAGATGAGGAGGTGAAAAGGGAGACCCTGATAGATGAGGGGTCTACATTCACAGAGGAGGAGGAAGATGAAGATGCTCTCCCACATTCAGAGATTCTGGATATTTTCGAGGAGGGACTTGCTCGACTTGTGCAGGACCCTTTACTGTGTGACCTGCCAATCCAGGTGTTTTCTCCAAGAGGACATTATAAACATTGTTTTTTTTTTGTATGACACTAGGCATTCAAATTAAATAATTACATTGCCTTTTATCGATTAATGTGATGAGGCTTAAGCAGATCTTATTTTTCTTTCTCAAACAGAAATTAATAGTGAAGGTTAAAAACTATTATAATTTCAGAAGGAACTGTATTTTTCATTTAATTGCAAAAAAAGATACTTTATGCATGTCTTACAGTGCTTTTAGTGAAAGCTGAACCCACCTAAAATGAACTGGGTGCAAACATACTTTTCTTATTTCAACAGTTTTAAAGGCTTCAAAACACACACGAACACACAATTTGTGCTCATCAGTTCTTTAGTTTAGATAAAAGCAGCAAAACACAGCATATCATACCCTTTACTTGTTTTATGGACAAAAATCAAGTCTAAAAATACACAAAATTGTGTTTTTTTTTTAACTGGATGATGTTTTTCTTCAGGTGACACTGGAAGAGGTGAATTCTCAGATTGCTTTGGAGTATGGCCAAGCCATGACAGTGAATGTTGTAAAGGGAAACAGTGAAATAATGCGTAAGTCATTAATTTTTCTCTTTTTTTTTTTAGTATTTTGGGGTGTCCCATTTTTATTTTTCAGGTCAAAGTCAACTTTATTGTCAAAACTGCAATATGTACAGGACATACACAGGATTGAAATTGCATTTCTCTCAGTCCCTCGGTGCAACAGTAACCATTTAAACACAAAAACACTGAAACATTTAATAAACAAGCATAAAATGAAATAATAAAAGTGTAATACTGTCCTGAGTTTTTGCATAGTAGTAGTATGAAAGTATGAAAAGTTACACCAACACTAAAACACTAAACATTTAATAAACATAAGCACAAAATAAGCATGTGTTAATAAACAGTTAATGAATGTCTGAGCCTAACACAAACCACTTCTAGTTGTCTAATAATAATGTTTTTTTTTTCACCATTTGGGGGAAAAAGCCATAGTTGTGGTTCAGAATGCGACAGTCCTGGACCTGAAGAAGGCCATTTGTAGATTTATCGAGCTAAAACAGCAACGAGAAGGTGGCATAAAACATATCAGCTGGTAAGACCATTTAATAAATTTTTAAAAAGCAATGAAAAACAATAAAAAGGCTGATGCTAATTAATGTTTCTCTTTTTGTTTCTTCAGGAAATACATTTGGAGAACTTACCATTTAATATTTCAGGGTGAGAAGCTTGAAGACGACACAATGAGGCTTAAAAAGTGAGTATAAAATCAAACTGCCACATGTCCTTAAAAAGCCCACAAAAATACTGTAACTCTGTCAATTTTACAAATGTTGAGTAAATTTAATGTGGTAGTAGCTGAGAGTCATTCACAGCACGTCCCCCGAGCTTGATCTTGCATGAGCGCATAACACCAATTTCAAAGTTGGAGCAAAATGGCTTCTCAATTAAGTTAGTCTTAAGCTGTGGTGTGAAAGGCAGTGGGTGATGTACATTCCTTCAAGAAACTCAAGCTCTTCAATTTTGATGATTTTGTGTTTTCAGTTATGGGATCAGAAACCGAGATGAGGTGACGTTCATGAAAAAACTGAGGAAAAAGTGACGCCACCGCCTCCTCTCACGTCAGGAAAAAAAAAAAAAACGCATCTTCCTGCAGAATCGAACAGTTCTGTCAAGTTTCTAGATTAGACAATGACTTTTCACTAATAAACTCTGTTTTTATTATTATGTTATTCTGTAGTATATTTCCTGATCTAATCCCTGTACAGAGACGGTTTTACAAAAAAAAAAAATAATAATAATAATTATA